>JARHVA010002591.1:0-177500 GCA_037957365.1 Torreya grandis | reverse complement strand
TTGAGGAAATCTAATTTTAGCAAGCACACCTTTGGAGGGTATAAGGGTTTCTCATGGGAGAGAGTTTGGATTAGCCATTGATTATTGATTATTGATTTTGAAGAATTCTTCTGTGAAGACTGAGCCAAGGGTTCTAAGATTCCATTTGTAGTGGAGAACGTCAACTCTTCATTGTGTGCGATTCAGAGGCTGTGAAATATCAGCTGATCTATTACCAATTTGAGAGATAGCTTCATACAGAGGTTATCACAATATTTCAAGTCTTTTGAGAAATAACTTCACACAAAAGCTATCACAAGGGTTTACAGGTATTTATTTATTTATGTTTTGATTCAAGAATTATCCAGATATAGATCTTTTGTATTAGCCCATAATTATATAGATCAGGATCAAGCATACAGGTTGTGCTATATCAGTGGCCGTACAAAGTCTGTACAGATCTGTGAAAATCCATACGCATTAACAGGTAGTTCAGGCATCGACATCGGTGAACAGAGACCTACAGAGACTGACATCGGTTGACATATCATCGATGTCGGAAAGTTAACGACTACAGGTCAACTGATGATGGCAGTATAACCAACGTCGATGACTGTGTTTTTTACATAGCAAGCCGAGACGTACCATATCCATATTTCTTTCCCAATTTGTGGAATATTCAAGCTATTAAGGCCGTATTTTCAATATTCTTTGTATACTTGATAGAGGACCTCTATTGTAAGCATATGAGAAAATAAATAAGAGATTATACTATGATTTATTTATCAATTTGAAGATATTTTATAGAAATATAGATAAGCAATTTAGAGCTTTTGTTTTGGTATCCGAAGGGATATTACAGTGGTATCAGAGCTAAATCCTACCATCCTGAGGGTTTGAAAATCTTATGCAACCACAAGAGTTGGGTCCACACAGGTATAACACACGCAGTAGAGCTTTGCTTGAAGCTATCCAATTGTTAGAAAAGTAGCCAATTATCATGAGTGACAGATGTGAGGGTAGCCCACCCAAGGGCCACTGACATAATGATGATCTGAGTACCAGAGAAACCTACCGTGAGATGACACAAACATTACAGACACTAACTACTATGATAAGGAGGATGAGCCCACCTGATAGATAAAATGGGGACCAAGGTGATAATAGAGATGTTACGGTTAATCAGAGACCCCAACAGGCCCACTCCAAAATAGCAAATAGACCTACACGTCCTATGTTTATGCAAGAAGAACCAGAAATTCTAGCAGAGGAGGAGGCAGGAAATTCCCCATTTGCAAATGTTTACATGGCTGCAAATGATGAGTGGGACTTATTACCTCCTCATGTTCAAGAGAGGATGACCTTTGATTGTTTTGTTAATTTGAGGAGAGAGCACTACAGATTGGCTAGACAGGACAGGAGATCTAGACACCAGAACAATGATCTTAAGCATGCTACGAGTAGGCTCACACTTGCGATGTTTGATGGTAGTGGTAAGGTCACAGCACAGGCCTAGGTTAGTAAGTTGGACACCTTTCTCATATTACATCTGATGGCCGAGGAAGATGCTATCAGATATGCGACACTACATCTTGAGGGAGTAGCTCATGATTGGTGGCACCACGGGATGGTGACACTCCATCATGATCAGATCACATCTTATCAGGAGTTTGTGGATAGGCTGGTAGAGCATTTTGACAGGAGGGATCCAGAGTCCTATTTTTGAGAGTTGTCACAATTGCACCAAAGTGGCAGTCTAGAGTCTTACATTGATGACTTCCAGAAGTTATCAGTTATGGTTCCTGACATTTCAGAGAGGTGACTTGTAGTACTCTTCATGGAGGGATTGACAGAACTATTGAGAGGTTGGATCAAAGGCTTTGATCCTCCTTCATTACAGGTAGCTATGAATAAGATGTGTAGTATGGAGATGGCAGCCCCATCCAATAAATCTAACTCCAGAGGTACTTCTTCATCTAGAGACCATAAGTGCTCCAACAGAGATACAGAGAGACTGGATTTCAGCATAGATAAATCAGGTGTAAAGAATGATTCAAAGGCAAATCCAGCAGCACCACCTTTGGATCATGAGGTGCTTAATGATCTATGCAGGAAGAAGCTTTACTTCTACTACAAAGGTCCATATGATATCCATCACGATTGCCCTTTGAGGCCTAAGGGCAAAGTGAATCGTGTGATGTGGGCATATTATGAGGATTTGGATTCAGAGGATTCCAAATAGTAAAGTAGTTTTGAGGAGGCAGTGGCAGAGTTAGAGCTTCATATATAGGAGGCACGCCTATCCAGCATTTAGTCAGATGAGTCATTCAGACTCTGTGGAGTCTTAGCAGGGCAGAAGGTCATCACCCTTCTTAATATAGGAGCCACACATAATTTCATAGATGCTAGATTTGTGGAGAAATGTGGAATCACTACTAAAGATTTTGAGGGCATTAGAGTTAAGGTAGCTAATGGTCACACTCTTAGGTGTGAGTGTATGATTAGAGACCTCCCATTGCACTTGAACAACTACGAGTTCAAGGCTGATTATTATGTGGTGAACATGGGGGATATAGACTTAGTCTTGGGTATGAAGTGGCTTCATTAATTTGAGGAAGTTACTCTTCATCTCAAGGACATGGAGGTTCACTTTGATGTTAATGGTAAGACACATATTCTTAAGGCAATACGGGGTAGTAGCTTCAGATATATGTTTTTTCATCGCATGGAGATGCTCATACGACATGACATGATAGAGTGCGATGACGAGTGCACATTGGTACCAACACAGGAGAGATATGAGGATGAGCTTGGTCTTGAGGTGAGTGCAGTTTAGGAGTTATCACATGTGGTAGGGAATCATCTTTCTGTTACAATCGGGTCACAAGTTGATGATGATATGACTATTTCTAGCCTTCACAATCTAGATTTAGATATTATTCAGGTAAAGAGTTTGCTTGAGTTGCTTGCTGATTTTCATTTATGTATTGGATGTTGGGGTGCTTATATTAGTACTAGGGATGGACATGGCATGGAGTTTTCATTGATTGACAACAGGGAAGATCATGACTACATTTGGGATCCAGGTGGATTGATGGGTGTATCATTCAGCGATTGCTTGAGGGCAAGCAATTTCAGGAGGGGTGGATTGTCATGTATCCTTTTGAGTTGACATGTTCAGAGTTGAGGATTAGCCTATTATGCGACCTTTGTAGGCTGATGGGATGGATAGAGGGTCTTGATGGAGCTGGGCTTGTTTTTTTTTCAAGTTTTTTGGATATGAATTAAGGGAGATATTAATATTTGATTAATTTAATCAAATATTAATTATTTGGTCTCATTAATAATTAATAATTAATTATTAATTATTAATTAGTTGGTCTAATTTTAAGACCCTAATTCTAATTTAAGAATTGGTCTAATTTTAAGACCCAAGTTCTAATTTGAGGAATTCTAATTTAAGAAACCCAAGTTCTAATTTGAGGAAATCTAATTTTAGCAAGCACACCTTTGGAGGGTATAAGGGTTTCTCATGGGAGAGAGTTTGGATTAGCCATTGATTATTGATTATTGATTTTGAAGAATTCTTCTGTGAAGACTGAACCAAGGGTTCCAAGATTCCATTTGCAGTGGAGAATGTCAACTCTTCATTGTGTGCGATTCAGAGGCTGTGAAATATCAGTTGATCTATTGCCAATTTGAGAGATAGCTTCATACAGAGGTTATCACAGTATTTTAGGTCTTTTGAGAGATAACTTCACATAGAAGCTATCACAAGGGTTTACAGGTATTTATTTATTTATGTTTTGATTCAAGAATTATCCAGATATAGATCTTTTATATTAGCCCATAATTCTACAGATCAGGATCAAGCATACAGGTTGTGCTATATCAGCAGCCATATGAAGTCCATACAAATCCATGAAAATTCATACGCATTAACAAGAAGTTCAGGCACCAACATTGGTGAACAAAGACCTATAGAGACCGACATCGGTCGACATATCATTGACATCGGCAAGTTAATGACTATAGGTCGACCGATGATGGCAGTATAACCGACGTCGGCGACTGTGTTTTTTACACAACAGGCCGAGACGTACTAGATCCAGATTTCTTTCCCAATTTGCGGAATATTTAGGCTATTAAGGCCGTATTTTCAATATTCTTGGTATACTTGACAAAGGACCTCTATTGTAAGCATATGAGCAAATAAATAAGAGATTATACTATGATTTATTTATCAATTTGAAGATATTTTGTAGAAATACAGATAAGCAATTCAGAGCTTTTGTTTTGGTATCCAAAGGGATATTACACTTTCTCAACATATTAACATATAATAATAATAATAATAATAATAATAATAATAATAATAATAATAATAATAATAATATATTATATAATATTGTAATATTATATTAAATTATTTAATATATATTTAAAATAAATATTATGTATTTTAATATTATATATATAAATATCATTTTAATATATTAAATATATCACTCACCTTCAATTCGACTTGACTACTTGAGGTGCATTTTCATCCAAAATTAGGTAGGAATCCCCAACAAATTTGAAATTAAAATTTAATTTGTAAAATAGGGTTCATATAATTTTCACACATTTTTAAGAGGAAAAAAAACTACCGAACATGTCTGACCACTGATATATTCCTATTCCTACATATTTTTAGTTTTTTTCTGAACATACACTATAGTGCACTGATAGATCAGGATAGAGTAGGTTGTAGAGTGTCTAAATAATTGACCATATTTGATACTATCATTTTTATAGATCCTTATTTTTTTGAATTTAATCTTAATAGTGTTTAATATATTTTTTTACTTTATCTAAAATGGGTAGAAATCCTTATTTTTAGGTATTTAATCTTAATGGTGTTCAACATATTTTTTTAATCTATCAAAAATGTGTGATTTATCTCTGTTTACTTGTCCCTTTTATTTTTTATTTAACACCTTAATATTTTATGAAATTTTTAAGATTCAGATAGTCTACCTAGATTATTGTAATATTTTTTTCTCTACTGGAGTGCTCCTAGCTGCGATGTTAGTGAGCCTTCTACTAAAGGAGCACGCACATGTTTATTATTTGAGTAAATAGGGTTTTCAAATTATAACACTAAAATTTTATAAAACAATACAATAAATATTATTTTAAATGCTCTGCCTATATATACTTCAATCAATTTTTAATTAAAAATAGTATAATTTTTAAGAATGTGTGTCGAGATTAGGTAGGCCCTGGGTTGGCCTAGGTAGCATTGAGCCATGCTATAAAGTCCATTTAGAAAGGAAAAGAGGTTAGAGTCAAGTGGGTGTATAAGATAAAAATGGGTAGACTCTACCAGTTGTAATTAAATATGGGTAAACTTCTTGTTTGGTTTAAATTCTATGGAAAATAGTCACACAATAATTACTTTTCACCATGTAGTTTAAATGTCGCTCCTTTAATACATGCAACCTAGAATTCAAATAAACCATTCAATTTCAAGACATAAAACTAGCAATTGAGAGAAAAGCTATTTAGCAATTTACATATCAAATGTGGACAATATTTGTATAATTATTTGATTATATTAATTTCTTCAAGTGCACAAATTTTTTTCAAAATTATCTCTCTTTTAAAAATGGTAATGCTTGCCTTTATATAAAGGTCAGGCAATATACCAGTCAATTATAATGTACATGTGTACACAAGGTGAAGACATTTGTCCTTACAAGTTCTAGAATACACATGTTCTTCACATTTAGATTGACCTAGGGGCAATATGATAACAGAATAGCATATGCCCTACAAAAGAATATTCCTATTCTAGATATTACAATGTTATTTACATAAAGTAATATTAACCACTAGGTTGGCCCTGTTGATGATTCTAAATGAACTACATGTTCTCTTAATGTTCAAAGAATACTTATCATTTTAGAATTTAATAAATTCAGGGCATGAGTAGCAAGTTTTAGCAATCTAGTTGCCTATGGTGAAATAGAAGCAGTGCAAGATGAACTCTTCCACAATATTTGTAAGATTGGATGGTTGGGAGCCACCTTAGTTGGTTACTTTGTGATCTGATGTTGATATTTGGTGAGTTTCCCTAGATTTAAACTACAAACTAGACTAACCATTTATGGGTGATATATTTAAGATAAGATGAATTATTTAAATAAAAGAGTAAAAGGAAGGGTAAAGTAGGAAAGAAAAAAGTGATTACTATTCTTAATCATGAACATTATGACAAATTTTGAAGAACACTGAGTTTATATTTAACTAGTATGTAATTTAAAGTAGCTTATGCTCACATTTCATTACACACCAAGTATAATTTTGAATATGAGATGAAGATATAAATAAGAACTAAATCCACCTCAAAATTTAGCTAATGCATCTAAATAGATAACACACATCCTTGATGCATAGAAAATAAAATGAAGTAAATTTGAGATCCTTTCAACTAACCTAGCGTAGCACAAGTTAGTAACCCTATAAATAATGATACAACCTAGTATTTGAAGAAACTATTAATATTCAAGACCTATACAAGCAATTGAGAGACTAACTATCTTAGTAATCAACACATCAAAATGGACAATCTTTGCAAAATTACTTGATTGTATTAATTACTTCAAGTCTACAAAAATGGCTCAAAATTCCCCCTTTTTACAAAATGGTAATACATGCCTTTATATAAGAGCTAGGTAGTATACTAGTTGGTTATTTAATATAGGTGTCCAAAGATAAATATAGTTGCCTTTATAAGTTATAGAATATACGTACTTTTCACAATTATGCCAACCTAGAGGCAACCATGCTAACAATCTAGCATGTGCCTTTACTATATAATATTCTATTACAATGTGTTACAAAATTTCTATTTTAATATAATATTACTTTAACTTGCTAGTGGGGCCCCTGTTTGTTTTAGATTAAGGTAAAAGCATGTTTTAAAGGGGCCCCAAAACCCTTTAACAGAATCAAGAAAGATAAAACATTAACATCCACCAGGAAAGGCATTCCTAAAACCTACTAAAGAACAATATCGAAATAAGGTTTTATAGGGACCTAAAACCACCAATATAAACCAATAAAAGCACCCAGGTTTTACAAGGACCTGAAACCTAAACAAAACTAGGCTATACAACCTAAAATCTAGGTTTTACAAGGACCTAAAACCTCATTAACAAAGACACCATCACCCATCTCCAAAATGAACCGAGTGGGCTCCCAGGTTCGATCCAACAACCCCAAGAACACAAAGTTGAAGGAATTGCTCGCAAATGGAAGCCATCAAAATTTTCCTTTGCAAGACCACCGATCGATTCCCATAGCATCTGGCATGCTGTTATCCCTTAGCACCAACACAACGTAGGTAGATCTACCACACCCATCATTTTTTCCTTGAGCAGGGCTCCTCCAAAGCTTAGGGTTTTTTCCATTTTTTCCCTGAGCAGGGTGCCATAGCTCACTCACTAACCATAGAGGAAACAAAGTTTCCCCCATTTGTACACTATTTTCTTCACAAACTAGATTGTGATGTTAGTCCAACTCAAGCTAAAAATCCAGCCCAAGTTCCATCTAAAATATAGAAATATGAAGCAAAATAAAGTACCATGCAATAATAGATCTCTCATTTCCACACTATGCACAATCACCATGGCTCCCTCCATTTGCACCACACATCAGTTTGTGGACTAGGATCTGGTTGCCAAAGTTTGAGAAGGTGGTCGCAAAGGTTAGGGTTTTAGCATGGCCACATCCGCAGCCATGCTCCCTCTTCCCTCTTCCCCATGTGGCCCTTATTTGTTATTAAAGGATG
This sequence comes from Torreya grandis, assembly GCA_037957365.1. NCBI lineage: Eukaryota > Viridiplantae > Streptophyta > Pinopsida > Cupressales > Taxaceae > Torreya > Torreya grandis. The sequence continues at coordinate 169,681 of JARHVA010002591.1, read as the reverse complement.
TTCATAGCCTTTTCATGCTATTCATCAACTAGTTTAAAGTCCATAACAAGATTCATGATACACTCCTCTTGGTCTTCTAGGTCAATAAAATCCATGTTATTTGTAGCTAAGCCTCCTTGATGCTCCTAGCTTCATTGATCCTCTCATGTACATTGAATATCATATTCAATATTTTTCTACTATCCTATCTAGATTGACCTTTACTTTCCTTTAAATCTTTTGAGTCACTAAAGTGGCTCTATGCTTGAACTCCTTGTCATTGATGAAGCCAAGGGTAGTGGGATGTGTAGGATTGCCAAACATGGTTCCAAGAAGTTTCTCAATTTTGATAATGAGATTCTTGTCATATTCTAGGATCTCTTCTACCTTGGTGTGCTAATCACTAAGGATTTGAATCTTATCAATAACAATCCCCAAGATTGTGCCTAAGTGTCCCATACTTATGGTTCTAAAGTTTGGGATATGCTACCTCACCTAAATGTTGAGGAGTTAAGCAATCTTATCCTCTGAGGCCTACCATTGGTTGACCAAGTCTTTGGCTAATAAATTTTTTTCCTCTAATGCACTCTACCTTAGTTTCATTGACTTGAGTTACTTGAACATGCCATAAAATTATTCATTAATAATATTTTTGATCATGGCCTCTAGGACTGATAGAATAGCCTACATTTACAAATTCTCCCTTTCCCTCTCTAAATTATGGATCCTTTATTTTAAACCATGGACTCCAACACTATCATATTATGACTATGATTATATTGAGATTTTTGCATCCTCCTCATGTATGGTATCCCTACCATGTTATTTTCTTTCAATAGGGATCAACCCTACAAAAGGTTTTACCTTTTGAAATGTGAATTATTTTGTCCTAACCATGGATATCCTGGTTGTAATTTTTTAAAAACTTAGTATCTCAAGATTGAAGTGCATTATTGTAATAAGATCCTTGAATTTTGGAGTCTCTAGGATCTCTATACCTGTATTGCTTGATACTCCCAAAACATCCATCCTTTTGGCCTCTAGGCCTTGGGTGACTACAATTATTCTCTCCTCATATTAATTTATAATTTCCTTCATCCAAAGCTACATATATTTATGAATTATAGGGTAAATAACTCTTGTTAAGGCCTGAGAGTGAGAAAGAGATGGGATCTTTTGCAATTTCCCATAGATGAACCAATCAAGAATGACTTATCCATGGATTGGAAATTCATCACTAAAGAGATTGAATTCACTAGTAGGATGAGTGAAGATCAACCTAGGCCTCTTTCTTGGCTACATAAGGACCAATGTTAATTCTACCTTCCTCTTCTCTTATGGTGCCATAGAGGAAATCTAATTTCCTATATCCTTAGAGGGCTCTTCCTCCTTATCTAAACCATAAGAATCTAGAAGATCCTTGAGGGCACCCTCAAGTGTTTTTCAATCCCTAAGGTAATCATGTCAATGTACTAAACTAGGGAAGGTGGCCTTTGTGGGAATACTAAAGGTGGTGGTCCCTCTACAGGTCTCTCTTCCAACTTTACCTCTAAAACCTTCTCCTTTATTTTATCGTATTCCCCCTAAACTTGCATTACACCTTGTTGTTAGGGCTGTGACTAAGATTTATTTTTTAGAGGTTGCTCATGAGCTATTCTATATGGACCAGGCAATAGGTGATATTGTAATGGATGCATTTACCATATCTCCCTAGATGGCTTATTATCTCTAGTCAATCTATGTTCTAGTTTGATATTATGATCCTGAATCCTAGCCAACACCTCCTCAAAGTTATTATATTTGATGTAGATGGTATCATAAATCCCATGATGATACACATAGTTAATATTTGGGAGCTTCTTATCTTTTAAATTATTAGCCACTTTATTCTTAGGATCCCACATTTGGAGTTCATCCAGTTGGAAACCAAATGAATCCCTATGTGTGGACATGATTTCCACTTATTTCCATTATTTGATCAATATTTTCCTAATATTCCATGGGAAATGGTGGATTAGACCCTTCCTCTTTTCCTTGCACATTTTTTCAATTCCATAGATGAGTTGAGATGCAAACTCTTACTTTGTAAGCTTATTTGGGACATGCACCAGTAGCCTGCAAGGTTGGGACATAATCCCCTCTATCCCTATAACTATGTAATCAAGACCCAATCATTTTGACACATCTCTTGATGAGGGGTGGACCCTAGGCATGAGAACACCTATAATATCTTCTAATAAAGCTAGATAAACATAGTCACAAATGAACTTTATATGATTCCTATACTTGAAGATGTGTAGCTTGGAATTGTAGTGTGAGATGGTTGTCCTACCTTCTGGGGACCATTTCATAATAATAGGGAAGGTATTTAAAGAAAGAAGTGCATCAAGTAGGTATGACACCATGAATAAATTCTTAGAGGAGTTATTATTAATGGTATTGAATTTCTTGACTAGGAAAATGTTGATTATATCTGTAATTGAAGGGGTAAGCTTCTATTCAACCATGAAGTGTATATAGGGGACCCAAATTTTGTTTACATATGTGGTTGAAGAGTCTCCATAGGGTCAATTCAATAGGGTCATTATTATCCAAATACCCTCTCTAAATTGGACCATAGGGATTTTACCATTAAGGGTTCTAAAGACATGGGGTCCTTAGATGAGCCAGGGTCTTAGGATAGAGTCCAAGTCATGGTTACTAGCCCATTACTTGATTTTTGAAAGGTCCAAATGGGTAAGAGGGAGTTTATAATACATTTAAAAATAAATATGGTAAATATAGGCAATCCATTTTTAAGTTCCTTCCATAATGATCCACTCATTATCAATCTTACAGTAAAAAAAATTAAGGCAAGGACATCTATACAGTGTAGTACTTATAATTTAGATATGGCATGATGGAGGATATTCATATAGACTACAACTAGATTATAGTACCTCCTACTAGTGGTGGTGACCCTCTACTCCTCCTTGGATATGGGTTATAACTCATTTATCATGAAGAAGAGTTTTGACCAATTCCTAATGCCCTGATTGTTCAATGCTACTAGTTCTAATTTGATGTCTTTGAATACCTAGCCTTCACTATCCATAGATGAATAAAGCTCAATATCTTCTTTCAACTGTTGCCTACTTGCATCCATGATTTTTGTCTAAGTTGACTACTAACTTGATTTTTGATGACCATTGTGAAAGTTCTTTCGTGCTTAAAAACATAACTGAGTTCTTCCTAGATCAAATTGTAATGAAATGCATTTCTTTGAAGCACTTTTGTGCAAGGTTTATGGTTTTGAGATTTAATGGTAGACAATATTTAGTTCTTGGCTTAATAAATTCCTTGGATTTGATTTGGACCTTTGCCTTTATACTTTTGTGTTTTCAAGCCCATAATATCATGTATTTTTTCCTTTTTTACTTGTGTGGTGCCTATGTGGCATTGGTCTAAATGCTCATGGAATATTTCATAAATACGTTTGAGCACTAGTCATCCATATTTAAAATACCTTCTTTTATTTCACACCATTGGATCAAAATCCTAGATTAGCATGAGTCATTAATTGTAATTTGGGTCTTTACCTATGATTGGCTCTTAGTATTCCAAGCCCTATGGTTATGAAACTTGGTATTTTTATGTGTCTCCCTATGCTCTATATATTCCATTAGTCATTTTTTAAAATTCATGGGTGTCTTCACATCATTGGATCATCCTTCAATGATAAATCATGAACCATCAAATCATTTGTTAGTTCCCCTTTGAATGTGATTTTAACATGTGTCAAGCCTATGGGGTCTTGAGGTTCCATTGAAAAGTATTTGAGGCCCTCACATTATTAGATAATCCTTTGGTGATGAAGCATGTGTTATTGATCTATATATACCCTAAATTTAATTTAGTATCTTCATGAATAAATGGTCACGTGAGTGTCAATTTCAAGCTTGTTAAATCTTCATGACCAAATGTGAGGGTGCCACTTGGAACTTTTGTATGGATTATAAGGGTATTAGATTGATTTTATCGATTAGATCAAAATCTATGATAAAGCGAGGGTCATAGGATTTTTATCTAAGAGCTTACTCATGATTGGTTATTTCTATCAGGCAAGGCCATTGCTTTTAACCCTTAAATGTGATGGTGCCACTTGTCAATTATTTGGGCCTTTTTTAGTCCTTTGAGTTTTTAAATACACCTTACTCAATCTAATCAGGTCTTCGTGATGAAGTGATAACCATTGGATGAAATATAATGATGTATCTTTGTCAAGGCCTTTGCACCATTGGATCATCCTCTGACGATAAAGTATGAACCATTGGATCCTTCAAGATGCATGTTATTTGGATCCTTCAAGAGATATCTTAAGAGATACCTTAAAATAAAATTCTAAATATTTTGCATGCTTAAGTTATCTCTTAATAGATATATTGAATGAAAATTCTAATAGTGTGCATGTTCAAGGTATCTCCTAAGAGATACCTCCAAAGAAAATTCCAATCATTTGCATCATGGTTCTTGTCAAATAAAAAGGTGTTATGGTTATATAAAATCCCTTTAAAGTACATTTTAAATCAACATGAAAGGTATTCCAAGGCCCTTAGATGTATCTCTTAGGAGATACCTTGAAATAAAATTCCAATCATGAGCATGTTCAAGGTATTTCCTAAGAGATATCTAGAAAGAAAATTACAATAGTGTGAATCAAATTTATTACCAAATGAAAAGTTTTAATGGTTATATCAAATCCTTTGAAAGGACCTTTGAAATCGACATGGAAGGTATTTCAAGGCCCTTCAAGGCATCTCCTATAAAATTCTAATCATGTACATGTTCAAGGTATCTCCTAGGAGATACCTCATGTGCATTAAGGTTCGTGCCAAATAAAAAGGTGTTAGGATTATATCAAATCCTTTTTAAGGTATCTCCTAGGAGATACCTCATGTATATTAGGGTTCTTACAATCAACATATAAGGTATTCCAAGGGCCTCACACTATTAGATCATCTTTCGATGATAAAGCACATGTCATTGATCTACAGAGATACCCTAACTTTAAGTTAGTATCTTTATGACCAAACAGTCACATGAGTGTCAATTTTAAGCTCATTAAATATTCATGACTAAATGCAAGGGTACCACTTAGTACTTTTGTAGGGATCATGAGGGTCTTGGACTTAATTCACTCTATTAAATAAAATTTCATAATGAATTGAGGGCTATAGGATCATTATTTGGAGCTTACTCATGATTGGTTATTTCTATCACATGGGCCCATTGCTTTTAATTCTCAAATGTGAGGGTGCTACTTGTAAATTATTTGGGCCTTCCATATTCCTTTTATTTTTAAACTATGATTCACTCTAGTTGATTGCATCTTCATGATGAAGCGAGAACCATTGGATGAAATCTAATGATGTAGCTTTGTTCGGGCCTTTGCACTATTGGATCATCCTCCGACAATGAAACACAAACTGTTGGATCCTTCAAAATGCATGTTATTTGGATCCTATAAGGTATCTCCTAGGAGATAACTTGAAATAAATTTCCAAATCATGTTCATGTTCAAGGTATCTCCTAAGAGATATCTCTAATGAAAATTCCAATAGTATGCATGTTCATGGTATCTCCTAGGAGATAACTTCAAAGAAAATTCTAATCATTTACATCATGGTTCTTATCAAATAGAAATGTGTTATGGTTATATCAAATCCCTTGAAATTACCTTTTCAATCAACATGAAATGTATTCTAAGGCCCTTAGAGGTATCTACTAAGAGATATCTTGAAGGAAAATTCCAAACTAAGATGAGAAACCACTAATATGTCATCACAGTCAGGGAAAGGTTTAACATATAAAATAGATAGAATAGAGAAAATGACTGGAAGGCACCTACAAAGGGTATGGTTAATTCCTTGCTACTTTTGGCTCTACCTAAACTAAAGGTGAGAGGACCTTTAGGGTATCTTGATCACATGGAGGGGTTTTACACTTCAATCTCCATGAGGATTATTTTCACAAAGGGGAAATATGACAAAAAAATAACCAAGCTTGCACACTTCACCTATGGAGGGTTGTCACACAAAATTCAAAAATGATTTACGCCATACATAATATACTAAATATATATTATTATATGACTACAATCTCCATTTTTAAGAAATATTTGACAATAGGGGTCAAATGAAAAAACACATCACAATAATTTCAAGCACAAGCTACAAGAACATTTCAAATACACAATTTCTTATGTGTCTACAATGTAAATAACACTTATGATATGCAAATAATGTGTTATCTATAAGTTAAAATAAGGTGAAACCATATTTAGTCAAATGATAGATAAATATTTGGATGGCTAGTAAGTGAGCATGGAGGAGTTCACAAAATAGCTTTATTATCTTCATTAACAAATGTTGTTTAGTTTAGAAAATGGTAAAAATAAAATCATGCACAAATGATCCTCAAAAGTTTATAAGCAAGACTGAACCCTTCAAGAACTCCCTCTAGTTGAATTCATGAGCCCAGGACTACCCTTAAAAAGGATATCAATGCTCTATTCCCAAATCTCAAATTAGAAAGGATTTTATAATCTAGTTGTAGACCCTAGATGATTACCATAAAGAAGAATACATTAGATAACCAATCTATGAAACATGTAAAAAAATAACATGTACTTTGACAATAAAATAGAATGATAAACCATGATAGATTTCATTTATCAATTGAATCAAAATTGAATATAATATGTCTTAAAAATTATATAATATAACACTATGCAAAACAATTCTATAACAAGGGAAACATCTTGAATGTTCTCAAAATTTGCCAATGATTTTACAACAATCAAATTAGCACTAGAAAATCACATAAACTCAAAAAATAACTGACCTTTGTAAAGGGACAAACTCTCTTTACTTATACAATTTTATCTAAGCTTAGTATATTCTTAAAGATTATCCAACTAGAAAATACTTTCACGGGCCTAGAGTTTTTTACAACAAACATGATTCCTCAGATTTGTGCTCATGCTTCTATGGTGATGAAAACCATGATACTCTACTGTGGTAGAATATTTACAGTTATACATGTGGAGAATAATTCTATAAAGGACAAAACAACCTTTATCTTTGTGTAATAAATAAAAAAATTCCCTTTCCTATACACATGATTATTCAAACTAACTTTGAAAGGGACATGCCGCTAATGGGTAGAGTAAAATGGTTTCCTAGTAGGAAACAAGAATAAAAGAGATAGAGGAAGAAAGAATAAGGAGAAAGAGAAGGAAAGAGGAGCAGTGCTAACTCAAAAAGAACTGAAATACCTAGTCATTCTCTAGAATTGATGTTGATAACTAATTCCCTTACTAACCTATTCTTGTATTTGGTATATTTGTCGATCATGGAGGCAAGGTCCTTTTGGTCTGAGCCATCTTGGTACTTGAATTTAATTTTTTATTCTTCAAGCTAAGTGGTGACCTTCTAGAGCATGATCTATTCCTAACCCACTAATATTTTGAGTTGGTCACAAGATTTCTCAAGTGATACCAACTACCTTATTTTGTTGGCATCAAAAATTCCTAGTGGTTCATTGATGATTATTTTTAGGTTAACACTTATTTGCTCTTCCATCAAGTCACATACACCACCAAGGTTCACCATTTTTCTAAGGGAAACATATATTTCCTTTGTAGAAGTATTGAGACTTTGCCCTTATCTTTTAAAATCAAAGATGCACTATTTGAGCATCATCAATCAATGATTTACTACCAACCGATATTCCTTGGGCCTTTTATGATCATCAGAGGGGATAATATTATATGCCACTAAAGTGTTTATGCCCATGTTACATATTTCATCCAACTTGGGTTGGATGTTTTCCCATTTATTTATATATGATTCATAAATTAATATCTAGGCTTCACATTCTCCATTTTTATCCACTATGTCATCCAAACATTTTAGTGTTGAGTGGATTATCTTTTTGGCTCTAGTGGTTAAATCCTTTTGACATTCTTCCATGGTGCATAATTTTTCTTTCAAATCATCAACTTTGCCAAGGTACATTGATCCAAAGGATAAAAGAGGAAGGTCAAGAGCCTTAATGGTAGTTGGAGTTACTACATGAGGCTTACGCAGTAACTTTTGTAAGTACTAAAACATAGCCTAGTTTTCTACCTATAATTATTCTATGATGGCTTTATCTTTATCCATCCTTTGTGCCACCATGTTACCCAAGAATTGTGAGTTGTGATTTAGTTCCTTTCATGATGGCTCCCCAAGATTATAACTATAGATGGAACAACATTCTATAGGAGCATATTTCTATAATGCATTATGTGAAGGGATAGCTACCTCAACATTCCTTTCTCCCTAGTCAGTGTAGGTGGTTCTGGAATGTGTTTTGGACTTCTTTGGGGTCTTAGCCTTATGATTCTAAATAATCTCCATTACATCAATGTATCCTACCTTGTTCATAATATATTCATTTTCTTTTACTTGGTCTACAACCTAGAGAAGATGCCTAGTTTGAAATCCCATCGAAGTTATAAACACTATGGATGGCTTTGAGATAATGAAGGGTGGTGGTAATGATGAGCTAGCTATAGGGAGTTCCATATGCTTATGTGGTAGGCTCAATACTAATTGATAAATTTCTTCATCACTCTCTTACTCTTTTACATCCCTCTTAGTTCCATTCTTCTTCTCTAAAACTAGGTTTATCTATTCCAAAACTTCAAAATCTAACCTAGGCTAGTGGGACTCCATGAGCAATTTATCAATGGAGCTCCCTTGTTCCATGGGATGGCTAAAAGTCCCTATAACCACTTTGCCTTCCTTATTCAACTAAGTTCCTGAGTTAGAAGAGGTTATAGTAGTTTCTTTGTCATACTTAGGTAAATCTTCACCAATGATGGCCTCAAGACCTATATTAAGGGTCAAATCATGAATCTTTATGAGAGGAAAGAAACCTCAGGGTAATTTAATAGGACTAACACTCCTTGAGATACCTTCCTCAACATATTTATTTTGTGGATCCAAATCCTTATTTTCTTTTGAATGGGTAGGGGTACCCTTTTATAGGTTTTCTCCCCCACCTTATTCTATATTTACCCTCTCCTATAGTATTGAGCTTGACACTTTTGGAGAGGAAGGAACATCCAACACCATTCTAACATCTACCTATTCTTATTTCTATTTATGCACTTCTACATTACCAATGGAGACTTAGTCATCATACTCTATCTCACCCCCATTTTATCCATCAATTTTCTAAATGTCCTCAACTTTATGAGCCTTTTTATGACCAAACAACTGTGAAATGACATTTTGAACAAATACCTCTGTATCTAAGGAAGTTTCTTCTTTTTTGAGAGGGACTTGAGCCTAGGCAGCGACCTCAACTCCAAAATATACAACATCATCAAAATACAAAGGATTATTTGAGGTTAAGGAACCTTCCTCATCACCTTTACTTTCTACCATCGAAGGTCCTTATTATGTAATCAAACCCATTATTGGGACCTTTAGTGGGGTTTAGGGCCTCTCCTTATGAGTCCTTTAAATTATCAACATTTTAGGAAGAGTGAAGGTACTTTATTTCTTCATAAATTTAGCGATATATCTACCTTTATATGAATCCTCCTCCTCACTCATATCCCTTATTCTTTGGGTGTGCATGGCTTGGTCCTCTTTTCTCTTCATAGGGATTTATTTGGCTAGTGGGTCTCTAAATATGAATACCCATTTTTGAACATCTTCCTTAGTGGAAAAATTGGACTAGAAGTCCTCATAAAGTGATTTATGTAATTCCACATTAGTATTCATATTTACCAACCACCTGATGTCATAATTAGGTTGGGGTTGTAGCTAATCAAGTGCATATAGGCTCATCTCCTGCTCTAACCCCTTTACCTTATCAACTAAAGGACATGTATAAAACCTTATTACCACAAGAAATTTTAAAGGATTATTGATATTCTTGGTTGTGATCATTTCATGTGGTGGTAACATTTATGAACTTAGTTCCATCTCCACCAACTTATCATCCAAATAACTTGTCACCTTGATGTATGTAAAAGTTTTGAATTATATGTATGTGGTGCCATACTTTTCAATTACTTATTTGGCTATCACAAACATCCTATTAAGGATACTCAAGGGATAAAAGACACTTACCATGGGATTGAAGAAGCAGTTTTGGACTCTAAATAAATTATTCTTCAACCCATCTAGGGTAACTTCTAGGTATACTTCATATATTCTCTTTCCTAAAGGGTTCCTGGTGAGCCCTTGGAAATTTCTATTGTTTAATAGGATATACATAAAGTAAGAAGACATGTAGAAAGTACCTATGAATGCTTATTTAGAAAGAATTATAGCTTGAAGCTTCATCATTTATATATGCAAATTATCACTAAGTATGGTCATCCAGTCTAACTTCTTCTTCCCTTGTAACATGCACATCATAATCAAGAACATCCATAGTTCAAAATTTTATATGGTAGGCATCCCATAGATCCTTAACACCATTAAAATAATACACTAGGGTAGTTCATCAAACTCTACCAATTTCAAATTATTAGACATTTTGGAAACCTTATATCTCTTCTTGGCTAGCCAATAAAATTGATGACATCCTAGATTGCCTTATCATCCTTCTTATCATACGTTTGACATTCCTATAAGTCGAGTTTAATACTTTCTAGCTAGGGGGAATTTTGGTCATGATACTAAAGGCCAAATATGTGAAGGATCACATAACTAAATGAATACCATCAATAATAGTCCTATCATTTGGTTGGTATACTCAATCACATGCAATAACAAGTTTTGGGTATGGAGCAACTAGGGGGCAAACTACCATAGGCATAATATAGATCATGCCAATGTTAAAAATTAATTGGAGAGGGAAAGGCTCCTATAAAACATTCAACAGGCCCCCAAAATATAAAACCATAACATTTGTATCCCTAATCTAATCCAAAATTGAAATAACATTACCCTTTACTATGGTTAAAGATGCCATCATCTTTATCTATCCCTCTAATGCAATAAATTAATACCAGATGAAATTTTTGACTTAAAAAAACCTCAAGAAATCTCTTGACTCCTCTCAAAGAACACAACACAAAGAGTAAATGGGAAACTTACTATTTATTTTGAAGGGTTGTGCACATTAAAATTTAAATGTCTATGAAGAATTTGTTGCAAACATGCTCTCACACCACACTCATCTAGGGAGTACAAATAACTCAAAGGCATGAACATAATCTCTGAATGTAAAGGGTAACTTTAGAATTAAGATAATTACCTAAGTTATAATCCATTATGTTTCAAGATTAGGGTTACCATTAATGCTCAAAATCCTAAAAACTAATCACCATCTAGTCTCAATAATTATTTATGACTTATTCAAAAAAGAGAGGGAAAAAATGAATGTTTCCCTTTTATGCTAGGTGATATTTCTTATAACACATGTAGTGACATGAGTGGAACATACATCATGATACATTTTTGGGTCCTTAGGTAATTTTGACCATTCTCACTTGGTACCTTCTACTAGTGCAATAGTGTAATAAACCATGGGCCCCTTTAGAGACTAAGAATGTCACATGTCATAATCTTACTTTACAAGTCTAGGCATTTAAGCCTTGAGGGAACTTTTGGATTATTCCCACCAAGAGGAAAAAGGGGAAGTTTTCAAAAAGGGGCCTAAATTGAGAAAACCTTGATGAGCTACCAAAAGGCCCTTTGTCCTCAAATACCCTTTTAAGGGATCACCTTTATTATAAGTTCAGACATTTGGGCCCCAAAGACTTTAAGTACCATACCCACCAAAATGTAAGTGGGGCATTTTTCACAAAAGGCCCAAAATTCTTGAAGCCTTGAGAATATTCCATGTGTCAAACTTAGATGTGAGTTTAGACTCACAACCACTTTTACCTTTTGCAATGGCTCTCTTTATTCAAGAAGAGTGAAATATCCTTCCAACCCTCAAAAATATTCATAGAAGTCCTTTGAGATAAACATGTCATTCATTTGGTTCATTGAGTTATTTCTCACCTTAATCATCAAAATACATCAAGTATAAACTGACAATTTCATTTGGGGCCCCAGAAACCTCCCTTTAGAATATAAAATAACAAATACAAGCATAGATAAAGGCTTGTATATACCCTTAATATCTTCTCACTATAAATTATCCTATCATGGGATCTTTAATCAACATTTCATTATTCCTTCAGAGCTATCAAGCATATCTTATATCTTTAGATAGTGCTCATCGAGAACACGAAAAGGAATGGAAGAGCACATACCACTTGGAAAAATAAAGATAAAGGACATGATTAATTAAAAACATGTATTTTAATCCTCTGAAGGACTGGGGATAGTGCCTAAAAATTTGACACTCATTTAGTTTAGCCACAAGAATTATGTTGATAGGGGCCCATTTGCTCTAGTGCAATTTTGGGTACTAACAAATTCTAATAGTGTGCATCAGTGTTCTTTCCAAATAAAATTTTATCCTAGTTATATCAAATCCTTTGTAAGGACCTTTTCAGTAAACATGGAAGGTATTCTAAGGCCCTTCAAGGTATATCCTAGGAGAGATACCTTGAAATAAAATTTAATTGTGTGCATGTTCAAGTTATCTCCCAAGAGATACTTCAAAATAAAATTTCAATCATGTGCATCAAAGTTTTTGCCAAATTAAAAGGTGTCATGGTCATATAAAATACCATACAAGGACATTTTAAATTAATAACACCTAATTATCTTGAAAGAATTCCAATTGTGTGCATTTTTATGGTATCTACTAGGATACCCATTTAAAGTACCACAAACACATGTTTGAAAGTCTCTCATACAAGATACCTAATACCTTATAAACATGAATTACAATACACTCAAAGGCACTACAAAGCCCTTCAAGGTATCTCCTTAGAGATACCTTGGAATAAAATTCTAATCATGTTCATGTTGAAGGAATATTAATAGATTATTATGGAACTTATAGGTATAGCTTTCACAATAGAAAGCATAAAATAATCATCATAGCATGAGAGAATTTACACAATCTTAAATTTTATACACCATAACAAATATAAAGATAAATTAACATCGTATTAATAATTATATATCATAAACAACATAATACAATATAGAACAAGCTAAAATAAAATAAAGTAAACATTACGCACCATGAAAAATATAAAATCAAAATAATATATAGCTTTTTACACGGCTCTATCTCTTTAAATTGTAGATTTTTGGTATTTAAAAAAAAGATACATGACATTATTATATATATCACTTTCCTAGAAAGGCTAAATACATCCAAAAGATACCCTACATACATGTTCTTACTTCAAATTCAACACTTTCATAGACTTAAACTATTGTTTCATCTTGAGACAAAATATGAACTCGGATCTCAGATAAAGATGGAAAATATTAGCCTTTCATAAAAGTAGAAATAATTGATCCAAGTTTTTTGGTTTTCCATACTTACCTACCACCCTTTATAGTTATTAAACTACAAAACTTAAACTGTACATTAACCTACTATGTAGGTTATGGTTGCCCATACTACACCTTTATATGTAGCTTTCTCCTCTGAAAAATTGGTTAAAGCTTTTGTGGTGGAATTAAATTAGTTTCATCTATGATATGAATAATATCTATTTCAACCTATGAGAGTTCATGCTTGATCATTTTCCAATCATCAAGTACTTCTCACACCATGATAAGCAACACATGCAATGGAATTTGAATGACCATCAATTTTTACACATCTACTTCTTTTACAATGACAAGGAAGTCTCTAACATTTGAAAACTTAAGTTGGATATCTGATGCAATATCATCCAACTTGTCTATAGTCCTTTGGGCTTGAATTACCATAAATATGTTATGTATTATCTCATTTTTCTAGACCTAGAGCTTCTTCATCATGGTATCCATGGCTTCTAAAAATTATTGAAATACATTATTTAGTGTTTCCTTAGTATCTATTCAATCATTTAGTATAAATATAGCTTTATCCATCATTGTGAACTCTAGTTTAGTAAAATCTAAGGATTTATCAAGATTATACCTCTAATCAAGCATTCCTTATGCAATCTACTTAGTTTGATGTGTAGTTTTATCTAAGACCTGCACATATTCCTCTATAAGTTTGTAAATGTCTTATGTGTTAGTGTAGATAGCCTATCTTTAGGTGCATAGTTTATGTGCACTCACCCAATCCTTTGTTAACTAAGTCAACAACATAGTGAGTTATTTATCCTTAGACATTACTTGATCACCAAGGATTTATGCAACCAGAGTAGGACAAGATGCATTGATAAGCTACCTAACCTCAGTAATTTAATTTTATGCTTTTGATTTCTCCTTGTGTAGTCAAAAAACCATCTGTTTCAAGTTTGAAGCCTTTATCATAATGGATTTTTGGAATTCATTTCCCCCTTCAATTTCTTTGGAAAATATCCATTACAAAACATCCAATGACCTATTCATAAAATTCAAATCAAGCGTAGTGGATGTCATGTAGATAGTGATATATAGGGATGCCTCCATTACATATACATCATCTATTTCCATATTAAATTTTTAGTGCCTTTAAGATTCAAATTTGATAACTATGACACCTCTACACACAAAAAACTTTCTTGACTCAGCTAGAGGGACAAGTGTATCCTTGTGTCTTATCTTACCCCTAGACTTTACTTGATGGGTACTACTTATTATGGAAAAATCTATAAAAGATATCAAATATTCATGTGCAATGGTTGAAGAACTCACCCAATGAAGACTATGTTGTTTGTGCATTAGTGGTTGTACCAGGGTCCCTTCCTCTAGTAGTTCTACAAACTACGTAGATGATGAACTAGATTCTAGATCTTTTTTGAAAATTTTTGATGCAAGTTCACATTGAGATTCTTCTTTACATATAGTATCTACAATAATAGTGGGAGGTGTTGCATAATGTCAACCAAATAGTCATTTATTACCTTATTCTGCACTTGGCAAGTGCAAACTACTTTCCAAAAAAAGAACTCCTTCTCCTCCTCCTTATCATAGATCTTTTGACCAATGTCTTCAATCATGCATTGAAGAACTTATTCATCAACACACAACATTAATAGATCATACTCCCAAGCTATCCTTCACACATGTGGGTTGTCTAACCAAGACTTGATTTACCTTGATTTCTAAGGAGTTGTGGACTATTGGGGTGAGGTCTATGGTTGCTTAGCTAATTTTGATTATTCTTTCTCTTGTTAACCTTGTTGTGTGACTAGGGATCTCTACCTCCATAATTTGAATTTTGCTTCAATATTGTGATGAAAAATGGAATTGGAGTAATAGTTAGTGTGGCCAACTCATGCAACTTGATTTGAATACCATTGTACAACTTGCATACTGATGCATGTTGCCCCAAATATTACATGACATCTTATGGAATTTGAGGGTGTGACCTGATCAAAGCTAGAGCCTCAAGCCACCATGTGTTAAACTACCCTAGTTGTTCATAATATTTCCTTATCTTAGTCTACATGATGCCTACAAGGGAAATAGTAGGCTAAAATTTTGTAGTAACATTAACTTGTCCTAGTGGGGACTTTCATTGGGTCAAGAATCACAACAAAACCAAAAATTGATATTAGAAATTTTGTGAGATACCTAAAAGTACCTTCTTGATATTAGTGGTAAGCTTAGATATGAGAACCTCAGGCCAATTAAAGTTCTCATTCTATTTTATCATGTGATACACAATGTCAATTACTCCTTTTGTTACCCACTTAGACTAATTTATTATCTACCAAAACCTCTTTATAATACACTCTATCATAATGCACATTATAACATCCTTAATATAATCACTTGGGGTTATTCTACCTACCATAGTGAGAAACTTGTCTCAAACATATGGATGAATTGGATGTATGGTGGACTTGTATTTCAATAATGATTTTCCATTATTTAGGAGGCTTGTGGCTCTCACCATAGTCTATGAATTAATCTAAAGGATGATATCTTTAGACAAATAAATAGCCCCTTGGTTGTATCTACTTAAAAAGGTATGCATGACCTCATCTAGTTGCATAAATGTAGGTAACTTCATTAGCCTCTCTATATCGAAACCCTGAAGTGGATTTTGAAGTGCAAGATCTCTTACTTGTGCACTTGGTTATGTTGATAGGGTGAAGATAGTAACTTCAACCATTTCCAAAAAATTGAAGGGCTCTAGGTCATTGAATTTGGTTTGTTGAAGACCTATCCCAATCCCCATTTTTCCCTTCTCTGCATCTATGAGTGGCATCAACAACTTGATCTTATCCTTGACTAAACCTATAATCTACACTATTTGATTGCTTTGTTCTACAAAATTTGGGTATTGATTTTACCACACAAGAATATATCAAGAGTAGATAGTAGAATAATCTTCTTCAACAAAGTCTATAATGTTTTTGGATTTTTCCTCTACTTCATTTTATAGGTTTTGGCATCTAATTGCTCTTTCTAACCTATTTAAATGCACTAGCTACCTGTGCATGAGCACCCTTCCTCATCTTTAATATTTTGGCTTTGATGGTGACATTTTATGTCTCACAAATATTGAAATTACCCCATATCCTATTTCATCCTAACTCGATCTACCTCAAACAAGATGCAATCTTTCCAAATGTCATGTCATGGTCTTGCACAACCGTTAGTAGTCTATCTATCGTACCTATCTTGTCATCACCACTTTCTTGGACTTAATTCAAGATAGATGATTTTTTTTTACCAGATTTCTCCTTAATCTCCTTTATTCAACAAATTATAAATAATGACATTTTACATTTCAAACTAACTTATTAAATGCATTCAATAATTTGTATTATTCAAACCCATAAGAGTCTCTTGGACTCTAAAAGTATGTAACAATAGATGTAGCCACAAATGAAACAAGAGTCCTTGGCCAAGGACCAAAAAATACAATAGTTGAAGAATGACCTTGCCACCCACTCCCAAACCACAAGTATCTTATTTGGGAGAGAATAAATAATGTGGCCATAAACTTGAAGACAAAACTTGGGTTCATCGTGGACTCACAACAACTGAGTGCATAGGTGAGGGATACAATAAAATTAAAGTCTCAATCCCTTCCACTAACAACATGTGTCATCATGGCACTCAAGAATGAAAGGAGTTCTTATTTAAATAAAAGTCACTCCATTGGCCAGGGAAATGGGCCCTATTTTTTACAAGAATTTTAGAGGTAGTTCAGAGGGAGACACAAATCACCATAGCGATTCTTACATATCCATAAGATTTCATACATGAAGTTACATCTATTAGTATCTAGGTAAATAGGATGGAAACACTTGGCATAATCATAAAGAGTCTCTCACCGTTAACTTGAAATATTTTTTGAGTGTTTAAATGTCATAGGTTTGTGAGTGTATGCCACATACCTTTAACCTTAATGTCATGGGTACCCTTGAAGGTATTACCCATTACTACCTTAAAACCTTAAAGGTTTATCATATGCATGTATGAATGGTATGTCTTAATAGATACCATTCAAACTTTAAAGGCCCTTCAAGGTATCACCTAATACTACCTTCAATCCTTAAAGGGTACCCCATACACTTGTTTGAAAGGTATCTCCTAAGAGACACCTTCAACATTTTGGGTCCACAATAGAGGTTAAAATTAAATATAAGATCCAAAAATATAAGAAGTTAATCATTTCCCATAGTTTCCCTCAAAACCCCCATTGCTCATTATTATTTTGTATTGTAATAAAGTACATAGTTGAATATTGACTTAATAAGATATTTTTCTCTACATAGCTATTCCACTCTAAATCATGTTTGAAATGTATCTCCTAGGAGATACCTTCAAAGTAGGATGAAGCAAGAATTAAAGTATGTAGGATATGATATTAAAAGCTATTTTTTTATTGGATTAACATAAAACATGTCATTAAAGAGATGTTATAGATTACCTTTTTAACTTTTATAGGTTTTAACATATGTCCATGCTTATGTTCTAGTATAAATATAGCTTTATCTCCTACGTACATGTATAAATTGGAATGATTTTATAAATAAACTGATTAACAACTCTTCTCATGTCTTTTGTAAATATCCAACTGAAAAATCATACCTCAATGGCTTTCTAATGTGGAGACTATGTATATCTCATAAATAATGGTAAGGTCATTAGTGAAGGAAGAATACACAAAGTGGTAGGTCCAAATGTTAAATATCTGGAACCCATAAATCTCACTTCCACATGACATAATGAGGAAATAGCTATTGTATGAGTAAGGGTTAATGTGACTAAATATTTTAATCTGAATCTACCACTTCCATTTCTTGTAAATTTTGTGGATAATTTAGGGGATATAGTTGATATTTTTACTATATGGAGCACAATAATTATGCAACATGACACATACAAGTTTTCTATAGATGATGACATGAAACAAAGTCAAAATGATTTACATATAGTTTTTCATATACAACCATTGTAATATGAAAACCGATGTTTGGATTCATTTTTTATCAATATATCGATGATCCTACCACATTTCAAAGCCTAAGAATTTTTTTTTTGGGAAAAGGGTACATTTGTTGCATAAATGTACAACTCTTACAAATGATGAAAAAATTTCTTTTGGTTATGTTGAATTTACACAACTAGGGGAGATTTTTGATTGCATTCCTATTCCAATATTGGAAAATGAATTGGTAATTTACATAAGGCATGTTATAAAAAATTGTGAGACTTGTATTATAGAGGAAATTGTAACATATATCATTAGATGGACTTTAAAAAAAGTAGTGGACACTGAAACTTGTTGATCAATCAATTTACCATACATGACACCAAAGGAGAAAGAAATTAGAAATGTTTGGGATGTAGTGGATAATGAAGTCACTCCTTGCCTAACATTCCTAGCACAAAGGCATCCAAAAAAATTAGTTCATTCCTACAAATACTCAGTCCAAAAAAGAATTCAACCAAACAATTTACTTAGCCAAGTGGAGTTTGATGAAAGCATAGATAGTGAGATTACAACAATGTATGTAGATAAATGTTGCACCAAAAAATGTTTTTAGTTAGGATTATAATTTGAGATTATAAAATATACAAAGATTAAGTTTATTGATTCCAGCATAATAGATAGGAGGCAAAATGTCTTGGATGCCCTTTCTACCAATTTGTTTAAGAAAAATAAAAGCAAAACTAGCATTGATTTTTAGGGTACAGAGATTTATTTGGAAGCTTGGATTAAAATACATGGATTGGAGAGAAATTTTTTGAAATTAAAAATTTTCACAAAAATGGGGAATGAAATTCATTATATGTAGAGATATTTTGACAAAAGCCACAAAAGAAGACAATGGTAGCTAAAGATTTATTGGACTAATTGGTGGCTGATTTTATAGATGTTTCTCTGTGACTAACATGCTAGGTAGATAGAGATGGCTCATGAGAAAATTTTCAACATCTTCCATCATCTTTCACTCAATAATTTATGAGGTTCCACATCAATGTACAACTAGTAGATATATAATATGAGCCAATGTCCCAACCAAAATTCAATAACATGTGGAGAACTAATTTTTATGATGTGACCATTACCACATTTGATGACTTCTCTAGGTGCAAAACATGCATCTTGTTGACTCAACAAAAACACTCTAGGTCCTTCTCTAGATATCAAGAAGAGTGTATCAATCAAGAATTCATGATGCAATCAAATCAAATACTTTTTGCAAGACAAATGTATTACACACATAAATGAATGTTAGATAAATACCCTAAAGAATGCCTTAGTGTCATTCATGACAAGGTGGAATGTCAAAAAACATTTATGTTGAGGGTAGTGAAAAAAATCAAAGTATTTACCCAAAGAATATTAGAGTTTTCAATGGCAGGTATTATAACACATGGTCATGGTGCAGGCAGATATGGCCATTTTTTTACCATATGTTCTTGGAGGGTCTAACTTTACTATCACCTCATTGAACAAGTACTTCAGGGATATGGAGACAATAGTGCCATATACTTATGGATATTTACTATATAAACTTAGATATTCAAAATATCCATTGTATGATGCACTTTTATCTAACAACTGCTACCTTTAATGCAATAAATATAGAGAAAAAGAACAATCAATTGGTACCTTCAAACAACTTCCTTCTAGGTTATACCCTCAACTAGACAACTATTATGGGGACAATAATAACAAGTATTTCCATCCATAATTATATTTTAAAAATGCCAAACCTTATATAGAACTAATTTTACATTTACAAATTCACAAAATCATGTCTTTTTGTATAGGTATGTGTTGTAATATTTATCTCTCCTTGTCTAAAAAGGTGTTTTCCTTGATGTTGAGGTCATATTTCTTCTTGTAGTACATACCTATGAAGATATTGATGGCACATTTGGAAACTTATCTAAATTTATACAAAATAAGGATGTATGGAGTGTGGTAAAGATTATGGATACTTATAGGATGTGTGAAAATACAAGAAACTTCATTCTATATTTGATTGAAATGGTAGCATATTTTAAAGAGTATGTTAATAGTTACCAACTGAAGGGAAGAAACAAAATAGTAATCTTGATAAAAGGTCAATAATTTCTTTTATGCATGGAGCGAGGTCAACCCATTATGCATTAAAAAAACTCTATAAGAGATAGAAATTGGTCCCCCCTGATTAAATTATGGGGAAAAAAAGAAAATGGTGAGCCAAATGTTCCAGAAGGTAATACCATAAAAATATATTTTAAAGACTTGAAAAATAGAGAAATGTCTCAAGATTCCATTATTGCTAAAGACTTAGATAAAAGTATAAAAAAGAGTGAAAAATAAATTAAATATAACTTGAATAAGTATGTATAATAATTTAATGAATTTGGTTTGACTAGAAATAGTAATTGGAAGGATCTAGCATATTACTTCGAAAACATCCATGCCATAATGAAAGAAGACATGTTCCCTTCTGAAGTTGAGTGCACATGAGAGTTTTGGCCTAGAACTCATTGTGACATACCCTTGCATAGAGATATACACAAAATGGTTCATAATAACACCATTGATTTTGTAGTGGCATCTATAGATACATATGTTGGTCCAAGAAGCAAAAGAACAAGAATTACATTTGATCCAGCTCAAGATGTGCAAATTAGAGATATGTTATTTGTTAGACTTGATGATTCTATAGGAGTGGAATACATAGTATGGGTTTCTAGAGCTAAAATAAATATTGATATACTACAAATCAATGGGGATATAGAATCAAGGGTCAATGTAGCTTGATTCATCCCAATTCATGTAGATAAAAAAGATGTAGAATAACTAGAAATTTATTTAAGCTACTTGGAAAAGAAATGGAAGCCAAACCCAACTGACACATTTTTACCATCCATACTCATAGAGAGTATCATCTACACGTGGAAACAAAATAAAAATTGGAGAGGTCATACACTTGTTCTCACTAATTTTTTTGAAAGGTATTGCAACAAACTATTTGAATGTATTGACCCACTAGGCACTAACAAAAATAGTGATAAAAGGATTGGGTAATTTGAAATGGTGTTTCTTTAATTTGGGAATGAGAAATATGAATGTTTTTTTCAAAATTTAGTCCATTTTTTGAGAATGTATAATGTTTTATTATTTTATTTATTTATATTTATTTCTAGTGGCACTTCACATTTTAGGTCTTGGAAAATACACCTTAACATTTGAGTTTTATATTTTCTACTATGATAGTTTAGTATTCTAGTAAATGTGCATCTATTTAATATCATTTGACTATTGGAACACTCACTTCATATTTTTGCATCCTTAAAAATGGTCTTCAAGAAAATGTATTCATAATTTACACATATAAGAATTTAGTGCACTGTGGCTTTTATGTTTTTCAAAATACAATGCATCATTCCCATGTATGCATAAAGGTCTTCAAGGTTTATGCCTTAGAATGTCCCACTTGCATTTCAATATTTTTTCTTCAACTTTTGTGTATCAACAAATGTTATTTGTTTTTTCACATGGCACTTGAGATTGGACCACATGGCACAATCTCAGTAATTTAGTTGTGCAGAAGGATGACCAGTCCAAACTAAAGTCTAGAATAATGTGATCACCTAAGATTGTAACATGTGTCACAATATTAGTAACTTGACATAAATATGAGATAAACTTTTAGATTTGTGAAGATGTCACTCTAATTAACTTAAACAAATAGCTCACATTCTAATCAATCAATGATGCATAACATCCTAATCATCTTAGGTGTTCTAAATCACATATGGGTCGAGCACATGATTGATGTATGAATTATTTATCCTTAAGAAATATATCTCAAAGTCTTATAATATCTATAAATTCATGCTAAGTGAATGACTTTAAATGGTCACATAATTTGGACTTATTGCAAATATATAATATAGATGTGATTTATTTGTTATAAGTCCAAATAATTCTTGATGAAGTCCAATTTATTTTTGATAGTTTTCAATTAATAATAAATAAATTATTTATGATAATTTTAAATAATTTGGACTTATCACAAATACATTAGATAGATATGAGTTATTTGAAATTAGTCCAACTTAATCTTGATATAGTCCAATTTAATCTGGATACAATCTAATTTAATTTTGATAATTTTTGAAAATTTGGATTGTTGATAAGTCCAAATTATATGAAATAGTCCTTATATCATGAAAATTAATATCATACAAAACCATTTTTCTCAAGTTTATCTTTCCTCAATAAACTACACTTTCCACAAACTTTTTTGAAATGGTGTGCTTGGAAGGGATTAGGCACAAGACATTATGATCAAGGACCACATGAGGTCATACTAAGTGATCTTAGAAAACCACATGAAAAACATGGTATAGGTATCAAAAACCCCTTCAATCATCTCATAATCCACATCTTCACACCAATACCTTGTCATCACTACCCAACACCACTTCAAATATCTATGAATACCCATCATCATCCTCACATAGATATTCTTTAAAAATTGATGACATCATATCCATATCACCTATTTTTTTGGATAAATAATGTCAACCTTAGAATAATCACATATCAACATAATAATGAAACTAAATTTATTCCCCTAATTATTCTCGACATGATAGAGCAAGATTCTCCATCAGTTCTGATTCTTTAGTGTCAATATGATGACTCTATCTTAACATATTTAGGGCCTGGATATATGTGCTTACAAAATTACCTTCCATCTAAAACACCTAGTCTCTTAAAAATGGTCACCATAAATATTAATTTCAAGACATGAGAAGTCCCACAAAATATCAAATTTAGTTAATCTTTGATTCTTAAGAACACCATGATTTTATTGCATACTTTGATGACTATATCCAAGATTTTTCCTAGTCTTAAAAGGAAATGTTATGTATCGATCCTAATATAGTTATCTATAACATTATCACCATACCTGAATCTAAACCATATGCATTTTCATGTGGCACTTCTAATCAAGTAATAACTATAAATTCTTATATCAGTTAATTTAATTCAACCTATTGATTACCCTTAATGGGTGTCTAATATTATACCAGTCACAAAACTATGGGGTATTACAATTCTATACTAAATTTTGTGACCTAAATCTATCTTGTTTGAAATATTATTTTACTCTACCTAATATTGATCATCTTGTAGACCTCATGACCAGCCATGAAATGTTAACTCTCATGGATGATTTCTCTGGGTATAATCTAATCTTCATTATCCTTGAATACCAACACAAAAATTTCTTTATTACCCCATGGGGAGATTTTTATTATAGGGTCACGCCTTTTGGTTGAAAAACATGGGAGAAACCTACTAACACACCATGACCTACATATTTCATGACCTAATCCATAAAATCATTAAAGATTATGTAGATGATCTCCTTGAAACATCCAAACTCTATAAGGACCATCTTTCTATTCTCATGATAATATTTACTTGTTTAATCAAATACCAATTCTATTTCAATCCCCACAAGTGTGTTTTTTGGGCCTTATCAAGAAAGCTCGTGGGTTTTATTGTATTCATCTAAGGAATCAAATTTGATTGAGATAAAATTAAATCCATCTTATAAATGCCACACCCATATATTCTTAAGTATCTTTGTAGTCTACAAGGGAAATTATAGTCTATTTGGTTCTTTATTTCATAGTTATTAGATCATTTTAAATCCTTCCATCAAATTATTAATAAAGATACCTAATCCTATGGGATGAAAATTTTCAAAAATCCTTTAACACTCATAAAAATTATCTTCTTTTTCCTCCTATCCTTGTTTCCCCTAATGAGGACTGGCCATTTTACTTATACCTCTTACCTACATATCACACCCTAAGATCCATGATTACACATCAATATGAGCATCAAATTTTTTATTATTATTATTACATAAGTAACACTTACATTTAGTATGAGACACATTACATGCATATGCAAAAACTGTGTCTTTCATTGGTCTTTGTAGCATCTAAACTTTGTCATTATTTACTTAATCACAAAACATATGTAATTACCAATAATGACCCTCTTAAGTACTTAAATTTGAAACCATATTAGAATAAATTAATGAAAAGGTGGCTTATTTTCCTCACTAAATTTAACCTTGATTTATTCCACCAAAAATCAATGAAGGGACAAATCATTGCAAACTAGTTGGTAGAAGTACCTCTTGCTAATAATTACCATCTAAATATGAATTTCTTAATGAATCTATAACCTCCTTATCTCATTTAGATATATAATATAAAATGATTTTATTCTTTGATTGATCTAAATGTGAGCATGGAGGAGGGATCTAAAATTATTTTAATACCTCCAAAAGGGCCCCCTATGTCATTATCTTTCAAACTCAATTTTGATTTCACCAATAATATGATAGAATATGAAGCCCTAATTATAGGGATAAAAATTTATTTATCCCTAAAAATTAAAACACTTAATATATATGGGGATTTTCAACTAGTAGTTAATCAAATACATGACATATATCAAAGTAAAAATAACATTCTTCAAAAAGACAAAATCTTGACAAACCAATTATTGGCATTATTTAATCACTATATGATTAAAACCACTCCACAATCAACTAACAAGTTTGATGATACCATGGATTCTATAGCATATTTCATCCCATCATCCTCTTAGGAATATAAATTTTTTGTGCTTATTCACAAAATCAACCAACCTTTTTATACTAACACTAATCTCCCCTCTCTCCATAATGTGGAAGAAATCCAATCAGAACCATAGTACGCTCAGATATATGATTATATTTCATTATGTCTAATTCTTATCTATCTTTATAAAAATGGTAAATGCACCTTCCAACAACATACTTCATGTTATATCATACTAGGAGGCATTTTATATAAATTAGGTTTTGATGGACTTTTCCATTAATGCCTCTAGGGTTTGTAAGTATCCCTAGGAATCAAAGAAATACATGATGGAATCTATGGAGGACATTTTAGTGGCCTAGACATTACTAAAATAATTATACATTTAGTTTATTATTGGCCCACCTTATATCAATATTGATGTGAATACATTAATAAATGCCCTAAATGTCAACAACATGTAAACTTATCACATGTCACCAATCATGCTTTGCAAGTGGCTAAAGACTTTTGGCCATACTCTTAGTGGGGATTAGATCTCATTGGTTATATTAACCCTAAATATTCCTATAAAAATTTATCAATATTACTATAGAATATTTTACTAAATGGGTAGAAGCTATTCCTCTTATTTCAACTAAGGCAGATAAAATTATTGATTTCATCCACCATCTTATTATCTATCATTTTGACATTCTTCATTGGATCATAAAAATAATGGGAAATGTTTTAAGAATAAGGAAGTCCAAAAACTTTGTGATTATTTTAGTATCACACTTAGTTTTTCATCACCATATTATTCACAAGACAATGGACAAACTGAAGTTTATAACAAACCACAAAATAAAATCCTATCTAAAGTGGTCAATGAAATTGGGAAAGATTAGCATATCCAAATCCCTTTTTCACTATGGGCCTATTGAATGAGTATTCAAACTCCAAAAGGTACCACCCTATTTTATTTAATTTATGTTACTAAGGTTGTTATTCATCTATAACTTTAAATCCATTCAATTCAAATTTATTTTAAGGACATCATTTCTAAGGAATATTACCATCAATAATGACTAGACAAACTAGAACTATTAGATACATGCTAAATAACAACACTTGACCACCTACACATTTATTAAGAAAGAATAAAGTATACATATAATCAACATTAAAAAGAGTGATAATTTATGTTTGGTGATATTATCCTTAAATAAAATAAACATGTCACAAATATGGAAAGGAGTAAATGAGGTAAATTTTATCCAAATTGGCTTGGACCATATATTATTATTCATAAATATGGATCTGGGGCATATCTCTTAGATTTTCTTAAGGGAAAACCATAATATGAACCTCTTAATGCTTTGGATATCCATCCTTTCTATTGTTAATAATTTTTTAGTAGCCATAATTAACATTAGTCTTCCCTTTATCCAAAATCCATTTCCTAAAAATCATCTTATTATCCCAAAAAATACCTAATAATGATATATAATCATGTGGTTATCTGATAGAATACTTATCTCAACCTTAAATATGAACACCCCATCTCTATTCATGGCATGTTCTATTTAGATAAGGTACACATATATCTAGAAGGAGACCCAAATCATTATTTCCCCAATCCCTCACATTGGTTAGGTAAACTTATTTGGGATAAAAACATAACCTTATGTGATCACTTTGTCTATTGAAACACAATAACTTGGGTCACCCTAAGCTAGTCCATAATAATAACTCAAGATGGGATCAATATAATAATTAAGAAAAGGGTACACATATAGATTGATCTCGTAAAGGATAGTTGTTCATGTAAATACAAAAATATATAACACTCCCTTGAAGTATGGCTATCTAAATATGGTAAGAAAACTTTCCATATTGATCAGTTTTTTTTATCAAAAAGCACACCCTTTAAAATATTTGAAGTCAAAATCAGAAATCATCCCATGAAATCTTCCTACATTGATCAGTGTTCTTAAATTCATAGACTTCGCACATCGATCAATCTACATAATACATATATTAGCTCCAAAATAGGATCTTAAGATAATTAATACAAAAAAAACTTATTTCTCATACATAAGGTGGGGTATATGCTCCTAAATTAAGCCTAAAACTTGAATCATGTGAAATTCAGTTCATCAATATTTCTTAAAAACTTAGTTGTAATAGGGTTATTAAAATACCTATTAACATTGGATAAAGGATGCCTATGTAAATTATATATAATTCCTATCTATGGTTATGATCTAAGTCAATATATGAATTAAGAACATATATTAATCCTTTATTAACAATCATAATCAACCAATAATTACTATCCAAAATTTGATAAAAATAACATATTAAATCATCCAAAAAACATAAAAATCAAATACATTTACATAACATTATCCATCAAAATTAAGGCAATATAACATAATAATCATGATCCATAATCATCTCAAAAATTAAAATATAACATAAGCATAATATAATCAATAACATAGCCATATGATAAAGTAACACATGTTCATAATAGACTTAAATTCTTATATACATGTAAACAAAGTGTGTGCATCATTATAATATCATATATACAAAATCACATATATAATATAGTCATATAATAAATAAAACTAAGTGGTAAACTCTAGAAAGATCAAATCAATGCTCCCACCTCCTATGCCTCCCCAATATCCTCCACCATCTCCCCCTCTCTCCCCACCATCCTTGATTTATGCCACACTACCCATAAAAACTGACATGGTCAATGTCTGGTGTGAGGATCTACCCTAACTAGCAATATAATTTGCATACTATGGCACCTTTGGAAGGTTATCTCCTATGACCTTATCATAGTATCATATTTATGCCATCATACATGGTGGTACCATCCCTATCCCCTATGATTATCCTCCACCTATCCCTAATGTTTTCACCCCAACCAACCCTCCAAATTCATGAATTTTATCCCTCTAACTCTAGTGCCTATCTTAATCACAAGTTACCTAATCATAACTAAATTGTAATGTAGTTAGTTTTCCCTAAAAAGTGTCACATTATTCCCTCAATGAATACCTCTTACTAATAATCCCTTATACATATACCTCCTCTGCATGACCCTCCTTCCTTCCTCTCTCCTTGGCATCTTCCATCTCCTCATCCTCCCCCTCCTACCATGTCTGCAATACCCTTCCTTATCTGGATCCTATCTAATATCCCCACCATAAAAATAATTTTGGTGTATATTCAACATCATCCACATCTATCCCAGCCACCTCCTCCTCTAATAATATTTATATACCTAAAACATGAGCTCTGGAAGCTCCACTTCAAAATCCCCTCATCTATATTATAGTGGTGCACCTATTATATCTTATTTCAACCCAAACTATATCCTCACCCCCCCCCCCCTTGCAAAATAAAACAATACTAAATTCTCTAGTCATTATCCCTATAACCATTGATCTTGTTATCCTACTATTAGCTCTCATCACTCCCTAGGCTAGGAAGGAAATTACACATATAATATCAACATCACATCCCCCTCATATAACTCATCCATACTTATATATAAGAGTATAAATGTAATACAAAACCATCACCATATGGTTTTACTATATCATCATTCCATAAAATTAATCATACACTATAAACTATTTGGTACCATATCATCTAGGGAATCCTTGATGGCTACAATAATTTAATGTGCTCATACACCCAACACTATAATACAAATGTAATATGTAAACCAAATCTCTAACCTTCCACCATCCACATAGCTCTTTGTACACCTATGCTAAGAGAGTAGGTACCCATAAAAATAATGTATGATGCTCTAGTGTATCTACCACTACCCCTATCAAACTCTAAGGAAATATCCCTCTTCTAGAATCTAGTGGTACACAATAGGAGATTGCCAACATCATCATAGTCATCACTAATCTTCCATCTATATCCTACTCATATAACACCTTGAATGCAAACCCCCTACCATGAAAGTGATGTCTATAACATACTCATAATATAACCATGCTATAGCCTTCTTACATACCATATCATTAACTAGTGTAATCACTACCCCCTATATCAAGAGTTGCACAATCATATAAATGTCTTCCATGATAAGGGTCATCTCCCTAATCAACAATTATAAGGTACATATCATTATATCCCACCACTCTAGTAATGACACTATTAGTCCTACATCTCTATTAATACTTTGGTAATGATGTAATCCCTTGATAGTAATGACATCCATATAAGCCTAGTGCTTGTCACCCATAGTATTCCACAACTTCTCTAATAATGGTGTCACTTAGTCCCACATCATCAATAACCCTTTCACCTTAAAAATCATAAATTAATATCATATTATTATATCTCTATTTTAACACATACAATAAATCATTATACATTATTTTGAATATATGATTATCCCTTTATATTGATGATGATCCATCCCAATCAATGTTGATCTCAACATTGATCATTAAAAATAATATATGATCATTGTCAATCCTATAGGATTCATCACATATCCCATCCATCTATACAAAAAAACACAAAAACACAAACTCAAATTACATCCCATACCTCTCTATGTGACCTCCATCTCCTTCATCTCCTTCCACTTGCATCCATCACCATGTGTTATCTCTTTATCTTGTAGTTTAAGTGATCGATTGTACAATTTTTATGAATGAGCCTTTCCAATTGTAGGCCATGCTATATAGTATTTTATTCAATTGATTTTGATTCATAGAATCATTAGATATTTTTGTGATTGGCATTGATCTTACATAGATCATTGGTGATCCCCTTAGATCATCATCATTGTTTTATTTTGTACTATTTAGACCTTTCCACACACATCCTTTTATTTTTAGGCTTCATGAATTTATCCATTCACCTATACTATTTTATAGAATATTCTATTTTATGAACCTAAACCATCATTTGTCCCAAAACTTATAAAGGCCTGCATTATATTAGGAACATATCCCCTATAGATCTTAAGACTATATTTCACTATGAGAACAACTACCTATAAGTCACACCACTATTTTATCACACTAGATGCTTCAGTTGGTCCTACCTATACTTTATTATCTTGGTCTCCTTTGATTATATACCTACTTGTTCATTCTTGGGAAATTCTTTTTCAAATCTACCCGATGGCATATCTTTGTGTCATTATCCCTATCTCAATAATGTAAACATTTTTTTTACTTGTACAACCTACCCACATCTTTGGAATTATTTTTTATCAGTCACATCTCCACATCCCACTTTTTGGAACACATCACCTCCTTTTTACATCATTCCATATCTTTTTTGAGTGGGAATACCTCCTCACTCACACTTAGGGCATCCACTCACTATAGGTTTTTGTCTTGCAACTGATTGTTATTGAATTGCTCAATAAAAGAGGAAAATATAGATACTAATTTCATGTACCTTAATTAATAAGTGTCTTTATATGTCATAATTCCCCTTAATTTATATTCACTACCCTTATTTACATTTATACATGGTAATTAATTTGTTAATTACCCCTCCCAACCTCCTAAATCTCCCAAAATCTATTAAAAAATCCATAAAGTCTAAATTAGCCCCCATCTCAACAACATATCCACAATGAAAAAACCCATGAAACAACTTATCAAACCCCATAATTAAAATTAAAAATAGTTATAACCACTTTAGATGCATTTTTTAAAGAAAGTTAAAGTCATTAACGATTCTTAATGATCGACATCGATTCTATTTGATCGTGTTAATTACTTATAGATGGTTATAGCTCACCCAAATAGATCCTAAACTATATTTCAAGGTAGATATAATTCTCAAAATATAAACACCATTCAATATATTTTTTATTATAGACATAACATTGTCATATCAAAGATCTAAATCTTTGAAATGACTCTATGGAAATTAGAGCACACCTCTAATCCATAGCATCACCCTAAGATGTTTAAAAGGTTTATAGTGTGTTTAATTTTAGAATAATTTCATCATTTATCTTATTCTATTTAGTGTCCTCTGTTTACTCCCTAGACCACCCTAATTATCTTTAAAATCCATTTTCTTAATCCATAAACCAATTTCTTAGTTTTCATGGGAATTTTACTAGATTCAACATCGATCATACTGATCGACACCAATACTAATAAAATTGATACTGATTATGTGAATCAGCATTGATACCTATAAAAACTATTAATTTGTATAATATGAACCCATTTCCATGAATTTTCACTTCACCCATGGTCTGTTCTAATCTTTTTTTTAATGTGAACATGGACCCTATATTTAGATGACTATTCTAGGAATACCTCATGAGATAATGAACATTATTTATCTATAGATCATTCCCCAACCCCTTTTCACTGATTAGAGTGACATTTCACATGATTTAAGTCTCTACGCTATTATGTTCACTACAAATACTAATGATATTTTAGCCCAACTAGAAATAATCGAGGAAGATATCGATACCGCATAGGATTATTTGATTGGTTACTTTGATTACATTAATGCAATAGAGGAAGAATAGATTTTATCATTATTTTATGTTATCTAATTATCAAAAAATATTTTTAATTATATTATCATTTTTATCAACTTAACTTATAAACATATGGATTGACATCCATAAAAGGAAGACAACCCCTTCTTGTAACTAGTGTTTTACTAGGCAGTCTACCTTATTATTTTAATAAATTATCTTTTCTAGTTTTTTCACTTGTGTGTAGGTAATTCTTCCCAGTCATAAAGGAGATCTCATAATATATTTGTTAATAGTGCACATTTTATCCTATAGTTACACCTTATTTCATCTAAAACCCTAATTTTACTTTGAGTTTTTACTACTTAATATTTTAAAATAAATTTACATAAAAACAAAAACAAATATCCATACTTGGATAAGATAAATCAAATATATCCCATTGGTAATTATTTATATTAGGACATGACCAAATGCACCCATTAAATCTATCTAGAGGATAAATTATACCAAAACATCAATGGATATGGTTCTAAAGCCTTTAGGCAATAAATATACTGGAATAAACCTAACTAGGTCTTCTAAATATTAATAAAATTTAGTATTTCCAAGATAGAAATAAAAATAAATGGGATGATTAAAATAAAAATAATAAGGAGCCATAATAATAAATGGGGGCCTATGTTACCTAAAGTGGAAAATTACAAGTTTCAAAAACCCTATATCCACACTAAGTATAAGTGTAGAAGAGATGCAAACAAGGATTTATACATTTAAACTATTAATTATGAAATATCTATCTGTCAAATAAAAGAGATAGGGTTAGAAATACTTACCTTGAATAAAACTTGTCAAGCCTCAATCTCTCCCTTTGATAATGGTGTTTTTCAAGAGATTTTTATGGTTGTAAAGATCATAATGATGATTTGGAATACATTTTTGTTCTTGTAAAGATCACAATGGTTGAATACAACTATAAGATAAAAGGACTCTTCCTATTTTATCTAAGACTCCACAAGGCAAACATTTCCCTCCAAGGAAAAATATAAGGAATGGCTTCTCCAAATATATACTTAAGCAAAATTATGAGAAATAATAGTGCAATAAAATAATGTTCCTCTCTATTGTATTGAAATGGGACTTTTACTTATAGGGATGTATGATCCTAAACCTTTATATAATTTTAGTTGATAATATTGACCTCCCTTGATGTACTTCAAAACTTATTATTTAACTTCAAACTAGGTCAGCCTGAGCTAACTTGGTTCCAAAGCATACACCTTAAATTTTAAACTACATCAACCTAGGACAACCTAATTTGAATTTTGATAGGAGCTAAGAAACACTACATCAACCTATGCTGATATATTCAAAAAAGATAGTTCTTGGTTTAGTCAGGGGCTATTAGGAAGAAGATTTTTTATGGGATTAAGTCTAAGAGAAGTGTATTAGATATAAGTATGATAGATGAACAATAATGTATCTTATGAAGCACCGTCATTATTCCCATTCCTTTACTAGTGCATCTTTTAAGGCATGCACTCAGAGAGATTAAAACTCAATAGGTTATTGTAATATAAATCATCAGTAAATCATAAATTTTAAAAATAGTGTATATACATATTCCCCACTTGAAGATCATCAAATGTCGCTAGAGTGTAACATGGGATGATGCTTAGAGAAAGAAAACAAAACACACTAAATGATATAATAAATTTCAATAGAAATTAGAAAATAAATGAATGTAAATAATTTTTTAAATACATACCTTCACTTACCTTATTGATGTGAAAGAGAAGCTGTGTGTGAAGTAGATGAAGAAAGACATCCAATGTGAATAACAAAATATAGACCTAAAAAAAAGATAAAATTCAAAAATTTTAAAAAATATGGTGTTGGCATTTTAAAAAAATACATTTTGTTAGGATTCTAGAGCTTCTTTTAGTTTGTGAAAATGACTTATAAAGACAAGGTTATGAGCAAAATATATGTCTTGGTAAAAATGTTTTAGTTTTTAAAATTTTACCATAAAATGGATTAATTAATATTCACTTACACATTTTATATTTTTTGACATCAGAGTTATGTGTATATAAACTTATCAAAAAGAGATATAATGGCTCAAGCTTAAGGAGGTGGAAAGTTTGGAGGATACATTATAATGGAAGTTGTCATAGTCTAGGTATGGGATGCATTATGACTAACTTATAACCTTTTGGAATTGAAAATTACTATATTAGGAAAATAAGATGCTGGATAAAATTTGTGTAGTGGAATTTACCCCAAAAAGTGTAGTACTAGAGTATAAATTGAAAAAGTAAATGGGTAGGAAAGAAATTTTCATAAATTACGTCAAGGGTATTTATGATAATTTAGTGAAAAATCACCACATGAATAATATGATATTGGCCAATTTGATGTAGTTCAAAGGTGTGTATTTTTTTAAATAGCCAATAACATAAATGGTGGTTGATATAATTATATTTAGGGTGGTTGAGAATGTAGTTTGTGGCTGATAAAGTAGAAGGATGGCCGAAAGTGTACACTCTACCTGATGTAGTGTGTAGAAAAGGTTAATATACTATATAAGGGATGATATAGTCTAAATTTTAGCAAGGTTAATGTAGTTTAGTTAGATGGACAATAGTGTTGAGTGTAATAGATGGCTGATGTAGTTATTTATATGGCCAATATAGTTAGGAAGGTAACAAAGAGAGGTCAATGTAATTTTGTACATGGCTAATGAAGTATTTAATTTTATTGTTTATTTGTATTTAAAAATTTTAGGTATGTTTTATGTCAATTTTAAGATATATATAATAGGTGATCTATTTTTTAGCAATTTTATAGAGGTGACAATGACTCTAGAGACTAGTGGATGAATTTTGGTTATTATATCTACTAGATATATTATTTATCATGGTTTAGGGTCAGCTTACTACACTTAATTTTGGTGGTCTCATCAATATGTGATGTATCCCATTGAGCATTATGTTATTTACCATATTCTTAGGAACATGATAGTAATTGACTCATAATTTTTTATGGGTTGTCTAGGGGGATACCATTAACATAGGTACTACCCTAGAGGTTGTGCATGAAGTGTTAAGATTAACAATTACTATCACACAAGTTCTATTAAATAACCCATATTTAGATGGTGATAAGTGAGCCTTAGTTTTTTGGGTGATAAGATTAAATAGATATAACCAGCCTAGGTTGGTTTATGTGTATTTTTCATGTGTATGTTTTGGCTATTCTAGATATCTAGGAGGCCACTATTAGACTTGTGATAACTTGATAATATATCAAAAGTCAGATGGAAAGGTCTTGTTTTATATTATAAATTTTTGGTGTTTGATGTTGGAGTAAGGAACATTGTATGATTTTGGTTTTGTGATTTGGGTGTCATTAGTGTAAAAAAATTATAACATTCTATCCAAGGGATAAAAAAATATGGGGCTTATTATACTATTGTATAGCTAGATTTATGAGAGGTTTCCTATGTATAGGCTGATAAAATTACCACACACTATAGATGATACCATCTTATGTATGTGAATATGGATACATAACTATGTGATGCATGTTTTAACACATATATTGGCCTTGAAAATTGTGATTTAGGGTGAGATTATTTATCACCCATATCAGGGCATAATGGATAAGTGGTGGTCATGGCTAAGTAATTTTTAGGCATAGGGGAGATTGGGGGATACATTATCTTTGATGGGTGGAGAAAATCCTAATACATTATGTATAAATATAGTTAGGTTGCTACATTTGATGGATCCTATAGTAGTTACTATATTTTAGGTCAGACACACTAGGGATCAATGTGGTGTGGGAGGTGTAGGGACATTGGTAAAGGTTCCCATTATACAACCTCATTGAGAAAGGGTTTTTTAAATGATAAAGAAAAAGAAGACATATAATACTATATTTTTTACCATAGAAGTAGATACTACAACCACTATCATGGCCATAGATACAAAGAGAAGCTCTAGTTTTTCCACTAGTACATCTAAATGCATAGCCATAGGGAGATCTAAAAGCACAAATTAGGTTGATTTTGTCTATTATGTAGTGGATTTAAGAGGAGTATGATATAATTATGTGATCCATCCTAACCATAATACAGGTTTTATACCACAATGGACCCATGCTTCATAATAGGTGATTGGTGGTTGAGAAGATGGAGTGATTTATTAGTAAGTTATGGTTTATTGTTATTATTTTGATTTTATATAGACAGAGATACATGCTATGTATATGTATGATTTTTGAGATATAAATGTGAGATCTAATGTAATTTTTTTTATTTCATTTTTCAAGTGTTGTAGTGGAGGAGACCTATTACTATTATGGATATAATTCATCATGATATATTGGATGGCATGCTACTACAACATGATACTATTTATATGGTTGATCATGTCATGTCTATAGCAAATTCATATGTTGGTTAGAATTAATTAGTTATTGAGGTAGCTCAGGAGTTGTGGAAACTAATAAATATTGATCATGTATAGTACCACAAGCATTTAGATAGGGGATCTATGAGTGTGGTTGTTTTTTATTGAGGATAGATCCTCCCCACTTGGATAGAAATAAATAGTTGAAAGTTGTTTGAGCTCAAGTGGCCAATTTGTAAGGATAGGGGGATGGGATTAAATCATGGATGTATTCACTATAAAAAAATGTTTAGAGAGGGTAGTCACATGATTCTATGGAAGTGTAACATGTCCTCATGGTCAACCCTAGTCTTAGGGATATATTTTATATTATGATTATATCACTTTGTATTAAACATTGAGCCATAAACACACACACACACACACACACACACACACACACACACACACACACACACACACACACACACACACACACACACACACACACACACACACACACACACACACAGAGAGAGAGAGAGAGAGAGAGAGAGAGAGAGAGAGAGAGAGAGAGAGAGAGAGAGAGAGAGAGAGAGAGAGAGAGAGAGAGAGAGAGAGAGAGAGAGAGAGAGAGAGAGAGAGAGAGAGAGAGAGAGAGAGAGAGACATGATCCATGGATTTATTTTATTTTTAGCATGTTTGTTGATTTATTTATATTATGATAAAATTTATGATGCATGTGTTATTATTTTCTATCAAATGTGAGAAAATTCATGATAAAAATGAATGATATTTATAATAATTAAAAATAGATTAAATAAAATGAAAATATGAAACCAAATTATTAAAAAAGAACACAAATAAAGAAATTTCAAAAAGATGTAAAGTTAATGTTTTTAACATGTGTAATAAAATGTTAAAACCAATTTAAAAATAAAGATATGTGAATAAGTTAAATATCATGATACAATCACAAACCTATAAATATGTAAAAATGACAAATCAAATTGGTACTTATTCTATTGTATAATGTATAAGAGTATGGACATTTAAATACATGTAAAAATGTGGTACATTGTGTTTATGGGAGATGAAAGTATTTTGTGAGGAAGGCCTAATCCTATCCAAGTTATCATACTATAACTGATAAGAGGAAAACTAGTATGGTGTGAAAATAGGAAGTGCAATAAACTGTAGATTAGATAATAAATGATATTTATCAAGGGGAATATTAGGGATAATGTGATGAAAAGAGGGAATGGAACATGATACATAGTCATTATAATAATCCTTAGTATAAATTAGACACACTAATCCAATGTACAAGTGCTAGTAACTTGTATAAACAACAAGGGCCTAAAATAATTTAACTAGTAGATTCAAGATCTTGTGCTAATAAGTGAGATATATAGATAATCCCATGAAGGTTATAAATGTAGGAAAAATTAAAATGGACCTACCTTCCCACAATGTGTTACATGTTCCTCAAGACCCTTTACAGAGACGACAATCTATTATAAATATTAGGTACTTGCATGATAAATTAGGTGGCACTAAATAGTATAATGAGATTGCCTATCCCATTTTAATGACCTTCTACACTCTAATAGACCTTAACTCTATCATTATGCCAATTGTGGAGTTTGAGATTCAACTACAATATGGGATGTTCCAAAGAATAATCACATATTTGGGTTTAATTTTGGAATTTTGAATTTATAATTACCTTTAGATCTTTACCTTCTATTTAATTTATTATTTGGATTTTAAGTTTTATGGATTTTTCTATTCATCCTCTATATGGATTAAAAATAATAATCATGAGTGATATAAGTGATAAACACAAGAAAGATTAAACTTATTTTATGATAAATTAATTAAATATTATGTCATATTTAAATATTTTTATACTTTCCCACAAGTAAGTGTACAATCTCAATACTAACCTATGTATTTTTTAAATGAGGAAATGATAAGGGATAAATGAGGATTGTAAAGAGATAGATTTATGTAATAAATGGTACAATGATGAAAATGATTTGTAACATATCACAAGAGAAATATGATAGTGTTGGGTGTGGTATAGTATCCATGTCACATTAATAACTATACTATTCATTTAAATGAGATAACATAAACATAAATGTATTAAAAAATATTCCCAAAAGAAGGGGGAAATAAATGGTTTCCAAATGTAAATGAATCATAGAAAAAGAGTTTAACTTTGGAAATTGATTTATCATATGATTTAATCAGAAAGTAATGTTTTTAAGACAAAATATCATGAATACATAATGTAGGCTCTCAATTTCAGCCACTTTCATGCCTAAGCTGGTATTTAGAATAATTTCTAGAAAACAAAGTAATTTAAGCCTATAAATCACCTAAATTCCTAAATTCATTCATGTAAGGGATTTAATTTCTCAAAAATCTGGCAAGCCTTGCTTATTTAGGATATTACCCTATATGCATCAATAATCTAGTTTGGTTTCAACCCTAGTCAAATTATGACCTATTAATTTGATATATTTTCCCCATTAAGCTATTAATTTAAGACAATTTAAAAAATATAAAAATCACTAAGCAAGATAAGTTATATTACAAATCTTAATTAACTTGCCTAAGTCAAAATTCCAAGTTGAATTAGTGAATTTCATTTATCAAAAAAGGAATATTTGGCCAAATATGAATTCAAAGGTTAAAAAAGCTAATAATGAGATATATTAATTCTTAAATATTCTAAAAGGGTCAGTCACAACCTCAAAAACATCTAAAGTTAGTTGCCATGGCTCATAAATATCTGAAACTGAGGTGTCAAGACTTCATGAGTGCTTTGACCCAACCTAAGGTTAACTTGACTCAAAATAGGTTATTTTAGACTCAACTAAAGTTAGAATTTAACCTAACCTCCCTAGGGTTATATTTAGTTCTTAGAGTTATAAATACAAGTTCCCACACCATACCCAAACAATCTTTTGTGTGTAACAATATTTTATAGGAATGCCTTCAAGAAGCCATTGAAATTAGTGTTAAAATGCCCATTTTATGCCATAATTCACACCAACTCAAGTCAAGATTATGGAAAATTCCATAAGTGACCATTAGAGAAGTGATACTACCATGAAAAATAATTGACAAGAGTTTCTAGTGTCATATACTAAGCATGAACATCCTTATGCCAATAAGTGGATATCAATTTTGATAAAGGAGGTAAAATACTTGTGTTAATTTTATCTATATTTTTTTATCTTATTCATTATGTTATGCTCCCCCTAGTTCCAAGGTAAGAGTGTTTAGTTATAGTGTATTATTACGCATGTATTTTTTTAATCTTTCCTAACAAGAAATTAATCAACATTTGTGTGCTCTTTGAACTCTTAAAATACATAATGGAATGCCTGGTGGGACCACACATCTTGTATGGCCAATAAGAATTATGTGCAACCTTTATTTTTTCAAAAAAAATTCTTTAATTCTTCATGCTTAGGGTTGTGATTGAAAATACCATCATTCTATTTTTTGTGTAATCAGTAGCTTCACCCTATGTAATAAAAAAATAACCATTTCCATGTTCTATTTACAAACTTTCCTTATATAGAAATAACATATTTTAAATGAGATATTTGACTTCTAAATGGTGACATCACTAAATAAAAAGGTGACTTAATCCCTACTAAATAGTGAATTTGATAGGTATATTTTCAAGTCATTTTGGTGACTTCACCTAATTCTGAGTTACAATCGATGACTTCACCAAATCTAATAAGTGGCTTTGCCCTATTTAATGGAGACTTCAAAAAAATCTAGTTTCTATCTACCTTTGTTTGAAAGAAAACATTAGTTTTTATAAAAATGGTAGATTCCCTCTGTTGTATAAATGATAGCTTCACTTTGTGTTTTAATAAACCTAAGAGATCAAAATGGAATGCTATTTATTTATTTTCTTTTTGTCTTAAAGACAAGCAAACCCACTAACATTTTTGTAGTAACCAAGGTGGAGAAAGAGAGGCCTACACTTTTGTTTGGTGCTTAAAATCAACCTAGCCAAACTCATCTTTTAGAGTTTCAAATTTTTGACAAGTGAAAACAAAGCCAAGGGATTAAAATTTCAATAAAAATTGAGTTGATTATTTTAAAAGGAACATACACTTTAGTTAGAGATATAAAGAGATTTTTCACTTTCTATTTGTTGTTTATTTATTAGCTAGTTTCAAAGTTCCTAGATTAAATTCTTTTTTTGTGGAAACCCAAAACTATTGCATGTATGCTCTCCTCTATCCCCTACAAGGGACTTGAGTGACAAAAAAATCTTGGTTTATTTCCTTGTTAATTTAGTCTTGTTAGAAATAATGTTGTGTATGCTCTCCTCAAAAGTCTTTCCCCTTTTCTTTTTTTTCTTTTATTGACTTTGGCTTGTGGGTAGGAGTTCATTTCCTCCTCTTAATTTATTTAGGGGTGTATTGATAGGGTTTCATCTCCCATCATCATACCAATCCAACTCTGTAGTGGGGTATATAAATTGGGTAGTGATAATAGGATTGCCAAGGGGATAAGAGGCTAGCCACTTTGATCCTAATGAAAACAT
The DNA here is from genome assembly GCA_037957365.1 of Torreya grandis. NCBI lineage: Eukaryota > Viridiplantae > Streptophyta > Pinopsida > Cupressales > Taxaceae > Torreya > Torreya grandis. Next base: position 129,037 of record JARHVA010002591.1, on the reverse strand, counting down.
GGGTTAGTTCATGTTAAACATCATACTTCACTAAGTATTACACAACTAAAGTCATTTTGCAAAGGAATAGACATTTTTATAGTATATTAGTAATTTTGAACCTAATTGATGTGATGCACCCTTGTTCTAGCCACACTTGAGACCATATATTGCATTTTGATACTTATAGATTCTAGTCAACCCTACTTTCAAATAATGTCTTGCCAGATCCCTAGTGTTATTCACTCTAAGTTTGTGATATGTACCAATGATTGAGAGACAAAGGGGGATTAAAAAATATACCTATACCAATTATTTAATTTTTGGATTAAGAATTAATGTCTTTCAAGCATTGGTATATTGAGGGAAACTTTGGTAGAAACTATGCACACCTATGTTAGTTTTGGGGATAGGACGAACCATCAGTGCTATTTAGATTTTATTTTATTTACATGTGTGTTTTATACTAAAATTATTTATTTTTATTATCAAGTCTAAACAATTACAAAAACTATCACATTATTTTCATACCACTTTAGCCTAAGAGGTGTTACTCTACTCTTTTTGTGTCACACTTTTTCCTTAGAGTTTTATTCTAAAATTTCTTGTGTGTCACTTGTTTAAAGGGGAATCAATATGCTACCCATTTCATTTCAAACATTTACTTGTATTTTTAGTCTAAAACCATTGTTTACCATTTGATTTAAAGAGAATTGTTATTCTACCTTAATCATTCCAAAACACTTGTCGTATTTGAAATCAAGTTCCAAAACCATTTTAATACCCTTTGTTTTAAATGCACTATCATAATACTCATTTTGGTGTAGCCTGTTTACCTTAGAACATCTAAGTATTTTTGTATTAAATTTGAAATTCAATCTTTCAAATTACAAATCTTAAACTACTCATATTTATGCCAAAGCCTCATATAATTTGGGATTATGTAGTCCACCTTTTATGTTTGGATTTTGTTACTTAGGTTGATTTTTTATTTTATCTATAAGACCCTTTACCTAGACCTAGAGGTTTTTATTTGTCTTGTGTCACATTTGATCATTATTTGAGCCAAGTTTTTTCCATGTGCCTTGTTTTAATTTTATTGTCCCAAGTTTTAAAATTTCCTAGTTCCATTGTCAAAATAGTCTCTTGTGAACCAAAATTGATTCTTAGTTAGTGAACTAAAAAGTGTCTTCCCATCTAATTGCCTTAACATTAAACTATTTTTTATTTGTTTTATTGAGTTTATCCAATCCAATTACCTTAGTTTAGATTGTTTTTTATTTATTATTGTATATTGACTTTTGTTTTTGAGTCTATCCTTGTTTTTCACATTAAAAGGTTATAACTACCTTTGGGAAAATAATTGCTATCCTTTTGACATAGTTAATAATTATCCTACCTTGTCTAGATATATTTGTTGCTAATTATGACTTTGGGAAAATTATTACCTTAGCCATAGATTTATTTTGATCTTTTTTGTTACCTTTTCCATTGATTATAACTACATTTGTACAAATTAGTAGCTTTGTTAGACTAGTTTCGAGTTTGTTTTCTCTTTGCCTTTGAATATTTTAGTGCTTTAACTCTTTGGGAATATTTAGATAGAGATAAAGGTTGTTTGTTTTAAAAATAAATTATTTTTTAAATTTTAGACCTTTATTTTCATGAGACCTAGCCATATATCTGAACATGCCTCGTTACACATGTAGTAGGACTATGTATAATCTAGACTAAGAGAACTTTATGACTAGTGACCCTTTTGTTGAAGATCCATATGGTAATGACATAGCTTATGAGATGTATCCATACCCATCTTATAATATTCCATACATTGAATAAAGGCCAGACCCACTATTTGGTGACTACAACTTTCTATACAAGCCAAGAATAAAAGTAAACGATAAAGTACCTTGCTCAAGTAATGCCAATTGTTGAACAAATCCAAAAAATAAGAGACCTGCTATGTTATCACATATACATAGACAATTTATGATTCATAATTATATAATAAACATTTATTAAAGAACAAAGACAAAATTTTCATCAAGACAATCAAAGTAGGGGCTAAATTCCTACCAAACTTTCCACATGAAATTATAACTAGTCTGATTAGAACCCCTAGTAATATGCCTTGAAACTGATAGTTATAATGAATCAAACATATATATTCAAGATTTAATCCAAATGCTATATCAGATCCAAACTATGCTTGTAAAAGGGAAAATTCCTATGGATGATCAATTAGAACATGTATAGTAAGTGTACCATAATTATTTCAACTTACATCACAATTTTAATGTAATGGATATTTATAACACATTTATTATTGAGATAGATCCATAAATAGGGCCAAAACAGATGCCTTAGGCTATGCAAACAAAAACATAGACCCATTTAGCTAAATAATGATAGCTGGTGACATGTTTAATGTCCCCATTTTTATAGAATAAACTTCTACTCAAATGGAGGACCTCACTCAAAATATTTTAGATAGCACACAAGTGCATTCTAATTTACACCAAAGTAGGTCTAATTTACCATTGAATAACATATAAGATTCCTCCAACCAATGTAATGATTATATTTCAATAATAGGGGAAATAAGTCAATAATATACTAAATTTACACCTCAACAAGTACAAAAAACTATGCCACATCAACAAGGGGAAATGAATTTCCACCAAATTAAGCAAAAAAAAATATACTTCAACAATCATAAATGTTTCTCAATCCACAATGTGTTTCTATTGGTCAATAAGTGTTATTCAATGAACAAATACAAATTCCAAACCTTGAATAAGTGCCTATCTAAAAATATGTGTTTAAATAACAATAAGGTTCCAATGTATAACAAGTACTAGGTACTCAATAATAGTTACCTTTCACCCAAAGGGTATCAAAAAAATAATAAAGAGCTAAATTTCAACACTTTCAACAATAGGGATATAGTAAATAGTGTGTTCCCTTTATGCAATAGGGTTTTATGAGTAAACAACATGTTACCTTCCAAACCCACTAATACCAACACATCCTATAGAGCCAAATACTATTAGCATAACTAAAATTTTCCAACCAAAGCTATGTATCCAATCCAAACTAGAATTTTTTTTAATATCATCATATTCAACATCAACATTACAATCCCAATGCATGAATATGTATAATATGTCATCTAACCAATCCAACCAGAATTCCACAATATACATAACCTATTCAAGGTAACCCAAATTTAACCATGAAACCCAAATAGTAATAGGCCACTCCATCTAACTTACTTGCCCAAGAGTTATAGTAAATGAAGGATGTAATTTAATCTATTTAGACCTAAAAACAAATAAAGAAATTCAAACTAAATAAAATATGTTTGTATCCATTCAACATGGATTATCTTCAAATACCATTTACACCAAGCTATGAGCCACCCAAATTTGACAAATATAAGGTCAAAAGTGATGCTAAAGAGAACATAAAATAATTTTTTGTTTCTTGTAAGATAGTTGCATAAAGTGATATATACTTGATTACTCTCTTTTTAAGGAGTCTAGCCTAACAAGCCTTGTAATGGATTTTGAAAATTTTGAAGAATTATGTACCTAACTTTGATGATATTTATAAGAAGTTCATACAAAAATTCTCATATAATCTCAAGCATGAGATTATAATTATGGATTTGGTCCAATCAAAATAGAAGAGTGGTGAAAGTTTTGTTCCTTACTAGTAATGTTAGAGAGCACTAAAAATACAATTCACTCATAATTTTCCAAATGAATAATCAATCATGATATTTACTAAGATATTACATAGTGATATATATTACCATCTTGATTTATAATGTGCTCATACATTTGAAAAAGTTATAGAGAAAGGGATATAGATTGAGAAATATGATAAAGGGATTATCAATCTATCTTCTTTTAACTAGAACCCAAATCAACATCAAGGCCATTAGAACTATAACTAAGGCTAGAAATGTAATAAAAAACTAATTAAAATACCAATTTCAATTCCACCTTAATCTGATAATAATGAGAAACCAAAACCTTACAACCATAACAAGAATATTGTTGGTAACAGGGCCACTGAATCATGCCATATATAGATAGTGTAAACATTAGTTGTCCATTTACCTCTACCCATTCAGCAACCACCACCTTCATACATTCAACCAAGGCCTTCAAAAAGATAATAGACACAAAATGAAAACCAATTACAAGACCCTCCTCTACGGAATAGACCACCCATTACTAGATAATTTAGTGACCTTGGTGAGCGTATTGATTTTATGTTTCAAAAATTGGTTTAGGATAATATGACTAGTTAGCTAGTATCAAATCCATTTCTTGAATGAATTACTATTATCAATTAATAAAAATAACATGAATTTTTTTATTACCATTGATTCAAATAAAATTTTATATTTTGATGCATCTATCTCGAGCATTTGATTGAGAATATGCTAGAAAATAGAGAGATACAAAGATATACCCATACTCTTACAACCAATCATAAATTGGTCATATATCAAAATCCATTTCCCCAAAATAATAGTAGTAATAACTAGTATCAACACCAATAATAACAAAAAATAGTGGTAAAGAACTACACTACGAAATCAACAACAATACCAGCCATATAAACAACAACAAAAGGTTTAGAACCAAGGGTAAACTGACCAAACTAACCAAGGAAGCCATCATGACATTGTGTATACCTATAAAAATATTATTGAACATGTATAAAATGGTCATGTTTCCACTATTACCATTAACCTTAGTCTAACTACTAATAGACCAATACTCTCACCCAATAATTCCTATCAACCAAGTAATGTCTACCATTCCCCTTACACTAATAATCATATTTTGGACTATGTTAGTAAATAGGCTCAATACCAACCAAGAATTACCATTCCAAACTTTATTACCTCCCTAGAAAACTACCAAACCCAAGTACCATATTGATATTGCATAATCATAACTCAATAAATCTAGATCACTATCAAGGGATTATAGTCAAAAACCAATAATGATCCCATTCAGACCTCCATGTCTATCAAAAACAAACCACATACCAAAACTAAAGGGAAAACCTATGACATTTTGGAATAGGTAAAGAAGACACCTATGAAAATATCCATTATGGATTTGTTACATACATCTAACATCCACAAATACATCTTAAATGAATACTTGAGCTAATCACTTGTACCAAATGACATCATGGTAGACAAATTGTAATCCATGGTAAGAAACTTGGACTCCTAGAAAATATCTTACCTTTGACTAAAGTGACATGTCATCCTTGGAACCTTTGCATAATAACCTATTATACATTGAGGTTGGTAGAACAAATAATAAAGTTAAACATGTCCTTATATATAATTGGTTGGGCCTCAACATCATGTCTCTGAAGTTGATAAAACATATTGGATATACAATAGCCAATTTGTAGCTATATACCATTATTATTAAGGCATATGATAATTAAGAATGATGATATCAAAGTATTATCAAATTTTTAGTGGTCATTAGGACTTGGACCCATGAAACACTATGCCATGTTTTGGACCTAGAATATTCTTATAATCTATTATTGGGTCAACCCAAAATTCATGAAATTAGGGCCATACCTTCCACATTACATTAATGTATAAAATTTACCCATTTAGGAATGGTAGTGACTATACCTACTAATCTCTAGCCATATCAGTATTATAAATGTCTTGAGGCTAAGTATAAAATCTATAACTATCAATTTGGCATGAATCCTATGCCTAAATCTAATAGAGGAAAATCTAAAAAAGGAAAATCCATTGAATTAGGAGTAGAAGCAAATTAAATTTACCTAGACATCTTAGCTTCTACTTCATTTATACATCTACCAAACATTGTCAATATTTTTTATATAGATTACAAAGGTATTAAAGAATAAATTACCCATTATTCATTCCATATTTCCAAATTACCACAAAATATTAAATCCTATGGGAGAACCAAATCAAAGAATACTCATATGGAGTGGTAGGCCAAATGAAAATCTCAACTAAATAAACCCATAACATGAGACCTTAGCTGAAGATGATTCATGGATTTACACTGATGAGTTATTTGATTATTACCAAAGTGAAAAGTATCATATTCCTAAATAGATTATAGATCACCTAGTTTATGAAGGAAGAGGCCTAGGGCTACATCATCAAGGGATGATCAAGCTAGTATTAATGACCAAGTATAAGGGAACCCATGGAATTGGATTTAAACTACTTGGTGGTGACCCTTCATACCTTATTCACATTATAACATCATCAACTAATGAAGTTGATATCAGTAGTGGTGTAGGGTCTGATTATAGCATCTACAATGACCTTGACAATACAAATTTGTTTAACCCCCATGTCATTTGTACTTTTAGCCATCTTTATCACCCTTTATCACCCATAGTTGATAGACTAGGACAAATAAGAGTCAAAAATTCAATTAGATGAGTTTGAAAATGATGAGGCCAATTGTGGCTTTCTGAGATTGAGGAATCACATTCCTCTTGGAGATCAAAAGCAAAGATTTTTCACCAGATTGGATCTTATTTACCTATTTTAGAGATTGGGTAAAGTTCCTTGGCCAAAAACAAAAATGCAATAAAATTTTGAGGTCTAAAATTAAAAACCTTTTTGAGGTGCTTTCTGACTGGTTAAAAGTAAAGACAAGGGAAAGTCTCTTGGTGAAAACCAATTTTTGAAACCATCAGATAGGGATGTTTACCCCTTTTCCTATGAAACATAAGAAACCTATAGTTTAATGAATATTTATGGATTTTAAATCAGTATCAAGGAGTAAAAATATTTTGTACATATTATTTAAGAATGCCTTGAATTATTTATTTCATGGGCTTTACCAACATTAAGAGATTTTAATTCATATTGCTTGGGAGAATTAAATGAGCTAGTCCAGCCTGAGGACTTTTCCATTGCCAACTAGTTTACCTCCTCACCAACTATTTTATAACAAGGTTTTACACTTATTATGAAGGACATTTTAGATGTTAATATTTGGACTCTAATAGATCCAAAGTTGACCAAACTAGGTATGTCCCTAACTGAGGAGGAACGTTAAGTTTTTATAGCCCTTCTAAGGGAGTTTATTGACATATTTGCATGGGCCTATTTAGACATGCCAAGTTTATACCCCACTTTAGTTTTATGCCATCTCTATATGCATCTTGATGTCTAACCCATTATGTTTAAGCTACATATGATGCATCCTTATATTATTGATCTAGTCAAGAAAGAATTGGAGAAACTCTTAGATGTGAGATGCATTAGGCTGATTGACTATTCATAGTGGATTTCAAACATTGAATCAGTGAGCAATAAACTAGAAGGTATCAAAATTTGTACTTTTTAAGGATATCAACAAATCCTTTCAAAAATATGACTTTCATCTACCTAAAATTGACATGATGGTTGACTCAATGACTAGTTATTAAATTCTCTCTTATGGATGGATTTTAAAGATATAACCAAATTAAAATTACATCAAAATACCAACATAAGACAACATTCACCATTCCATTGGGAATGTTTTTTTATTAGGTAATGTCATTTAGACTAAATAACATAAGATCCACTTACCAACAAGTCATGACAATGATTTTCCATGATATGATGTACAACATCATTGAGGACTATGTTGAAAACATCCTAGTTAAATCAAACACCCATGTCAATCATCCATCTTCACTATAAATACTCTTTTAGAGACTTTACAAGTACAATGTTAGGTTTAATATAAATAAGTGTGTATTTTACATAACTTATTATAATTTTTTAGGCTTCATTATCTCTCATAGGGGCATTGAAGTTGATCTAGTCAAATTTTGAGAAATTATTGAAAAGCCATTGCCATCTACCTTGAAGTAGCTCTATAGTTTGTAGGGTAAGATCCAATCAATTTGATGCTTCATGTCATAGTTGGTTGATAAATTCCATATATTTACCCACTTATTAAAGAAGGTCATTATGTTATCATGAAATTAAGAGTGCCAAAAAGCATTTGAACATCTTAAGGAATATGTAGTTAATACACCTTTTTTATTGACACCAATGCCAAATAAGCCATTGTTACTTTACCTCTTAGTGATTGAAAATACCCTAGGGTTACTTTTAGAACAACATAATGAATAGGGTAAAGAGCACACCATGTATTATCTAAGCCAAACATTGGTCATGTATGAGCATAATTATACATCAATCAGAAAAACCTATTTAACAATGGTGTTTATGTCCCAAAATTTGTTTCAATACATGTTGAATAACAATAAAATTTTTATTTCCAAAGTAGATTTGAACAAGTATCCCTTTTAAAAAATAGATCTATAGGGATGCATGATAAAGTGGATCATTCTTTTAAGAGAGTTTGAAATTTAATATGCCAATCAAAATTCCATTAAGGGGAAATTAATCATAGATCAACTTGTATAAGCTCCTATCATGATCTCAACCTTTTACTTTTGGATTTCTAGATGAAGCCATCATGACCAAAATAAAAGCAGAAGTGCCTCTTGAGATAGAAAAGTGGAATCTATAATTTGGTGGTTCATTCATAGCTCATAGATTAGGTGTAATAATATTTGTATCATGCTGCAAGGGGATATTATTCTTAAATCATTTATATTAATTTCCCTTGTACTAATAACATAGTCGAGTATGAAACACTCATTGTAGGGATTCATCAAGTAATATAGTGTTACATTCAAAATTTGATGGTTCATGGTGATTCTTAGCTAATAATTAATTAGGTAAAAGAATAGTACCAGATGAAGGACAATAAGCTGGTGTCATATAAAGATATGATCAATAATCTCAATTAGAAAATTGCCAACATTCAATTTAAAAGAACACCACAAGGCAATAACATGATTGTTAATGCCATAACCATGACTAGATCCATGATCCAAATCATAGTTAGAGCTAGGAATTATCTATTTCTTATGGAACATCTTTTAGTACTTGATCATGAACATTCAACCATTGAGATGGTTTGTGACATTGTTAGTCCCACATCTCCTTGTTATTCTAACATATATGCCTATCTCTAAGACCAAATTATTCCACTTGACCTATCATGTAAGAAACAAAAATCCTTCATCCATAAATATTCATATTATACCTTAATTGGAATAACCCTATATTATATAAGCTATATGATGGAACTCTAATTCATTTTTTACCTTCAGTAGAATCTAGATTAGCATTGATGGATATTCACAAACAGTGTGTGGATCCCACACCATCAAGGAAATCCTATCCATTAAATCATTATTTACTAATTATTACTATCTGACTATGGAAATATATGCAATTACATATGTGAAGAGGTGTATAAAGTTTTAATAATCATGTTAATCTAATTTATGATCCATCCAAGACACTTAAACTACTGACAACACCATGGCCATTCTCAATGTGGGGACTCATCCTCATAGTTAAGATTAATCCTACATATTTAGATGGCCATAAGCATGTCCTAACTAATACCAAATACTTCACTAAGTGGGTGGAAGCCATTCTCCTCACTTTCATAACTAGTAAGCAAATATCCAAATTCATATTCAACCATCTCATTTTTTGTTATGGTATCCCCTCTAAAATTATATATCATAATGGTAGATCATTTTAAAATAAATATGGGAAATCACTTTGTATCTAATACAATATCAAACAACATTTCTTTACTGCCTACTACCCATAAAGCAACAACCAAGATAATGCTTCTAACAAAAACATTATCAATATTTTGAATAAGATTGTCAATGATGCTAGTCATAATTGGCACTTGAATCTATTTAGTGCCCTTTGGGATTATTGTACTACATTTTTTACTCCAACAAGAACTATCCCATATTTATTTGTTTACAACATTAAGGCCATTCTTTCTATCAAGTTCAAGCTACATTTCTCTAGATTTGACTAAAATACATCATTAATGATGAAGACTACTGAGTATTTCACTTTTAAGAGATATACCTACTTGATGTAAAGCACATAGCCACCTTAAATAACCTTCAAGTATATAAAAATATATTATGAGACTAATAAAATTGATTCATTAAGCATCATGAATTCAATCTTGGTGACCTTGTGTTAAAATAAAATTAGAAGAATGTCAATCCAGAGATAAAGAAGGGAAAGTTCCAACCTAATTGGTTAGGGCCTTGTGTAGTTATTTCTAACTATGATTCTAGATCATACATGAGCACCACATTAGAAGGAGATGAAATTGACAAACCAATGAACATAATACACCTCAAAAAATTTTATTCTTGAGGGACTTGAATTATTGTCTACAAGGATTGTTTAAGTTATGCCACATTATACCTATTCTTTGTACCATACCCTAAAAACTTACAGCATGCCATTAACCCATTTCCCACTAATTATTTTTACCTAACTCCACCTATCATGTTTGTCCTTGGTTATAATTCATTTTTACTTTAGGCACATTCAGTGGGTGATGACATATTTTAGTTTTAGTAGTTGTTTCATATTCATACATTTGAATGGAAGTATATGAAATCAATTTGATAGTGGTCCTAGTAATTACATCCTTTATTTGTTGTTAGTTCTATATTCATGATAATAATTATAATCACCTATGGTAAAATGAGTACCATGGACCTTGCCATTATTTCCTAATTATAACTACCTTTGTGAAAATTAGGAAAAACTCCTTTACCATGCATTGTCACATCACCTTGCCATCACTCTTTCCATCACCTTGCCATTTGCCTATACCTAAACTTGTTGGTACTTAGTCAGATGCCTTTTGTATATGTGTATATATAGTGAATTGAGGTAATTTGGGACTATGTAGGTATCCTTCAATTTACATTGAGGTCAACAAAGTCACCCTTTCCCATGCTCTCTCCATTTTATGATTACCCTAATCCACACTCTTACTAGTTTGGGAGTTGGAATATTATGTAATTTGTGATTCTTGATTGAGTTCATATGCCTAAAAAATTATAATAAAATTTTTAAACATCTCAAAACCCCTAAACATTTTAAACGAACTAATAAAATCACAAAAATCACAAAATCATGAAAATTAGGTTGGAATTTTCATGAAAAATATAAATCCATAAAAATTTTCTAGGATGGACTTCCTTATCTATTCAACTTCATTTATAGGATACCTTGGCCTTCTTCCTCCCATACATTGGATAACAACATTGGCCTGAGGTCCACACGAACTATGTAGGAAACACTTGGGTACATGGGGTATCTCAAGTTAGTTCAGTTGCCTTCCTTTATTTTTTGACCATATTTTTTGTCTTATGGATTATGGGGCTCCTAGATATTTCATAAGTAACCACTTTTCCTTTAGTTTCCCCATCCTTATTGGACTTAGTCATACACTTTCACATTTTTTGAGTTTATGTTATGAGCATTGTGCATTCAAACTTGACATGCTAATGACCACTTGGCTTTACTTACATTCTTGTCATTTTGTGAGAATTTTTGGTTTGAACACTCTCACCATTTTGTGATCTCATTTTCATTCCAAACCATAGATTTAGTATACACTATGAATTACTATTTTTGTTCATTTATGAATACTCATATTTTATCTTTTGGTGTGGTTTTAGCCTAAACCATAATCTTGTGCTTGCATGAGTTTTTTGTGTTGACACTTTCATAACTGTGAATGTCACCCCCCTATTTTCATATACACTCATTATTTTTTGAGACCATTCCCATTTACCTCTACAAGTCAATCATGTTTTCTTATCATCATTTTATTTTATCCCATATCTTGGGAGAACTACATTTGGCTTGAATTTCATGTTAGACCTAGTGTCCATTGAGCTATGAAGGTAACATCCACTAGCCTAGTGCATTTGGAGTCATCTTGGCTACCCCTTACTTGTCTTATATTCCCTCTATTTTTTTATTTTTGTTGTTGTCTCATATAGTCTGGAGGCAATGTTTGCTATCTTTTTTGTGTTTTTGCTCCCTATATCCTAGGGGAAACCTTGTACCAATTATTCTTGTGTTATTTTTCTTATGTTTGTTTTATATATATATATATATATATATATATATATATATATATATATATATATATATATATATATATATATATATATATATATATATATATATATATATATATATATTATGGGTCACCCTATCACCAAGAATAACACCTCTATTAAACATGCATAGATAATTTTTATTCTTCTTATACTAACATTGTGGTTAACCATTTTTTGTATATTATAGTTTGTTTATTTTTGTTTGTTTGTTTCTTTTTGTTTGTTTAGAATAGTTTGTTTATTGTACTTTTCTTTGATTTGGATCATCTATTTGTTTTGTTTGTTTTATTTCTCTGTCTACTTATTTATTTTATTTCTCTTTGTTTTTTCTATTTGTTTTATGTTGCTTGAGTTATGTCTATCTTGTCTTATTTGTTTGTTTATTGGTGTTTGCGTTTGTTTATTTATTTTATTTTTATTTGTTTATCAGAATTTTATTGTTTGTTATTGTTTATTTTCTTGGTTATTTGTGTATTTTTATATACCTTATTTATTTATGTTATTTATTTATTTGTTTGTTTGTATAGTTTATTTCATTTTTGGTTCTTTGTTTTTTGTTTGCCTTTTTTCTTTTTCTTTTTCAGTTTCCATTGGACTATTACATTTTGTTTACACTTAAGTCTTGATTATCCATATATTGTTCTTTATTTGTGAATTTTTGTTTTTAGGGATACACTTGGTTTATTTGTTATATTTACACATGTAGTTTGATTATTCATATTTTTTTCATATTTAAATTTGAAGTAAATTTTCCATGCTTAGTGTATATATTTTCATTTTAGTTTTTTATAAATATGATGCATAATATCTTAAGCTAAATCAGAAATGAAACATAAAGAGACTATGAGATCAATGCAATGGTAGTACTTCTATGATAGGTCAAAACTAGCCAAATACCCAAACACATGCCTAAAACTAATAATTAATAAATAGCTAAATATGATTTATAATGTGTTTATACTAATGTGCATCTTGAATAAGCATACATATGAGTCATAAAACATAAGAAGATAGAAATAGAACATCTCATAAACATGTTATAAATAATAAATACATAGAGCATACATGAGCATAAACATCAACAATGTTAAACATCCATAAAGCTAATCAATTTTAATAAATTTTAAACATGAGATAAACATGAACATAACCATGGCATCATATATATATCAAAGAAGTATAATATGCATGTACATTGGTCTTGAACAACCCAAAACTAAATGTCAATGTATCTCAAATGACATATACATAGAGGATATATACATAACATAATGGTGTCTAAAAATACATCAATATGATATTATAAAAAGTATATATCCTTATGCCAAAACTATGCCAAAATGCTAAGATGCCTATGATGAAGTCTAGCTCTATGTGTCCATTGGACCTATGGCTGGAGGAGGTCCTAGTGATCTTGGTAGTGGTGGCTATAATTGATAAGTAGACTTATTTAAAGAACCTATCACATGTGTCCTCATATAATATAGACTAGATATTTTAACTTCTCTTTGTGGATCTCAAACCTAAAAATAAGCAACTTGCTAGTCCTTAGGAACTATCATCTCATAGGCTCGATGGTAATATGAGGCCTCATCCTAAGTCATAAGGTTCTATAGAATCATGTACAAAAATATATCCCATGTACTACTTCTATGAGCCTCATCCCACTCTAACCTTAACTTATCAACATTAACTAATGCCTGATCTCTATCACTGATGGCTTGATCCCTCTCTTTAGTAAGTTTTCTTTATACCTATATCATCCTATATATCTTGACCTTAAATTGGGTGATGGTTGACTAAAGATGAGTCATTTCATCATTGTAATATCTAGGGTGGTCTACAAATTATCCACCTACCATTATAGTATGGTTATCTTCCCCACCTGAGTGGTGATCTCTTCCTCTAACATACATGTATCCCTAGCTACTATAGTTGTGTTAGAAGGCCCTACCTAGTCTAAATCAACTTGTGTCCCTATAACTCCTACCATGATATATTTAATCACCATCATATCTAGGACATCACCTCCATCATCCCCATCATCCCCATCGCCATCTCCCCCATCATCTCCCCCATCAAAGACATCATCATTATCATCACCCTTATCACCTCTAATACTCTACTAGGTGATGCCACTATCTCTCAATGTCTCAACCTACATCTCATTAATATACATGGGCCTCTAACCTCTTACCTACTCTATAAATGTGGGCCTTAGAGGGCACACTTGTACCCACCAATGAATATAGGCTAGAGTAACCCCTACATCCATATGCCTCTTGTATAGGTCGTCACAAATCATGGAACATTGATATATCTCACAATAGACTCACCACTCTAGATAAGAGTATCCCAATTGATCTCTCATGTAACATGTGAAAACCAACTAGGCTCGTTAGGCACATCCTATGTAAAGCTAAACTGCTAGCATACCTGATCAGAGTAATACTCCCTGATAATATGAGACTGTCTACTAGTTAAAAAATAGTTGATAATCATGTAGGCCACATACCATTGATATTTAAACCAATACAATTGGTAATCAAGGTAAGGTATCTATATTAAGAACTATGGGGTAATATTATTGAATATATGATAATAGAAATAAATATCCCCCTGTGCCCATGCCTATATGTTCTTATTTATGCCTAGTCATATGCCAATATCTCCTCCAAGTCATGTACCCATCACTTCCCCACTGGTCATTTGATATCAATGTTATCTTATACCTATATAATTAGAAGTGTTAAAGCCCCAATGATGTTCTCTACATGATAAACTATCATGTGTAGATCTTGATAAAGTTGAGTTAGGATAACTAGACCCCATGAAAAATGTGTAAATCATCTAAAATAATTCACACTATGCCTCCAAAGACCATGTGGAAGTATTAGTCACTCATGTTAGGAAAAAATATGCCACTAACAATATCCATGACAAAAATTACCTCATTATTGACAAGATATGGTGGTGATGAATCTATAGCAGGTAAATCATTAGGTTGGATGTTTATGTATGTCTCAATTAAGTCCATATCTACCTTCCCATGAAACATGGGAATGCCTTGATAATTGACTAAATCATCTAGTGTAGCATGATATTATTCTATATGTGTTCAAAATAGCCTCCATCCATGCATCGATAACTTGAGGATACACCAGGTATCTTTAAGTATCACAATCACCTATCCAATAGGTAGATATAAGGTGAAAGTCTCTTTATGCCAACACTCATCCAATAGGATCAAGTATTCCATATCTTCTCATATGACTAGTATATGCACCACATCATGAATATCAAAATCCTACAATAATATAACCATCCCCTTGGTCTAGATTTGTGGGGTTTATAAATAGTGGGAATGTCACTCCTAACATATTGAGATAGCCAGTCACTCCTATAACCATATAAAAGTTAGTGTCATGATAAATGTATGCTACTACCTGAGCTTAAACCTAGCCTGCTTAGCCTAATTAACCCTCTCTAAGATTTTAGACACCTTTCATGTCCCTAAACTATCTATCTTATACTTATAGGGTGAAATCACCATTTTTAACAATAATGAAGTCATTATCTAGGTGATTTTGCACTTTTTAGGTGATATCACCATTTTTTCATTTTCATAAAAATAGTGAATTCACTTAAAATGGGTGAAATTTCTATTTTTGCATTTCCACCCACTTTTATTGATTTTAACTTTTCTAGGAATGACAACTTCATACAAAGTCATCATTTTCCCTGGTGAAGATGCCAATTAGATTAAAATGCAAATGGTGACTTCACCATTTTCTAGCCTAAAAATATCAAAAAATGTATGAAAAATAGAATCAATGATAAGTTTTAAGTTAATCATTAGTGGTGCATCATGAGGTGTCCATGTATGTTCTCTCATGTGATCCAAAACATGACATCTATCTCCTTCACAAGCCATTTTTCTTAGGTCACTATGCAAAAAATAGAGATTAGAAAATTTAATAAGCTAGGAAGAAAATGAATTATTTTTCACCCTATGGGTGAATATATAGTTTAACTTTTGATTCTTTACCCCTAATGCCTAGAGTTCATTATGCACACTCCAGGAAATATATTTTTCAATTTTATGGTCCATTTTATGCATTATATGATCCTATGTGTTGGAAATATTGTCATTGATGTCAAAGGTCTAGAATTATTGGTGAAAAAGGCCTCATTTCATTTAATGTTATTTGTAATAGATATATCTTGGCTAATATGAGTTAATATTTATTTAATATTAACGAATATATTTTTGGTTGCATATGAGACAAAAGAAGAGCCCATGGAGAAGTCAAAGAGCCATGGGATAAAGACAAAAGAAGGATGGGATGCATTTTCCCATGAAGAGTCATCTTGGGGAATTCCAAGAGTCGCCAAGTGAAGACAAAAGAGGAAGGGTGCAATTTCTCATGAAGGGACACTTTGAGGAATACAAAAAGTCACCAAGATAAGGACAAAAGTGGGAAGGACGTTTTTGGTCATGAAGGGTCACCACATGACTTTTCAAAGGAAAGAATATGAAGGTTCATATGAGTTTGGCATCATTTTCCATGAGGATTGAAGGGTCACAAAGGGGGAAGGCCAAAGGTCATTTGGAAAGCTATAAATAAAGGCTTGAGAAGCCATTTTTAATATGAGTGAGAGAGGTTGATTTGATATTGTAATATATAGCTTAGAAGAGCAATTCTGAGAGATGAATATGATTTGTATTTGTTATATTTAGCTTATAAGAGCAAAGGTGAGAGAGAGAAAAGAGATGTATTGAACTATCATTTGTTGAGATAGCAACATTGAGTGATAGGTGTGTGGTATACACAAAGGGGTTGGTACTCTTGTGGGTTGGTGCTCATGAATTATTACTGGGTTGGTGCTCGGCAAAGGGGTTGGTTCTCCTGTGGGTTGGTGCTCATGAATTATTGCTAGGTTGGTGCTTGGCAAAGGGGTTAGTGCTCCTGTGGGTTGGTGCTCATGAATAGTTCCTAGGTTGGTGCTCAACAAAAGGGTTGGTGCTCCTCAAATTTGGTTCTTGTGAATATTGTTTGGGTTAGTAATCATTCATATACTTGAGATTGTTCTCTATGGTTTTTCCCACATTGAGTTTACACGTTATATCTAGTGTTTCTCTCTATCTTGTGTGGTGTTTATTATTTGAGTGTTATTGCATATCTTGAATGTTTGATTAAGTGGAATTTGGTTAAGGGAAAGTTTTATAAGATATATGATATACTGATTCACCCCCCTCTTAGTATATCTTGTGCTTAACAATTGGTATCAGAGCAAGTTTCTTCAAAAAAGTTTTATAGCTTGAAGGTAGATCGGGAAAGCACGATGGCTAGGTCACATGAAGGATTTTCTAAAAATAAGGCACCTTTGTTTGATGGGATGAATTATGATTTTTGGAGCATGAGAATGAAGGTTTATTTGATGGCCCTTGGATTCAACAGAGCCACAAAAATCTACAATTACCCCAGTAGAAAAGAAGGCAAGTGAATGTAATGCTAAATCTTTAAATGTTATTTTATGTGGTTTATGTGAATCTACATTTGTTAAAGTTATGAAATGTAAATCTACTCATGAAACTTGGGTAAAACATGAGAATATTTACAAAGGTGATGGAAAGGTTTAGCAAGCTAAGCTACAGACTTTTATAAGATAGTTTGAAAGTTTGAAGATGGAAGAAGAAGATATAGCAAGTTATCTTTTACGAGTTAATCAAATCATAAATCAAATTCAAGGTCTTGGAGAAATGTTGGAAGAGTCAACGGTGGTGCAAAAGGTTTTGAGATCTCTACCAATGAGATATGATGCAAAGGTTTCGGCAATATAGGAGATGAAGAATTTAGCCAAGCTAAAGATGGATGAGTTTCATGGTATTCTCATGGCATATGAGATGCAGACAAAACAAGATAAACCCTCAAAGAGAGAAGCTTTCAAGACATCAAAGAAAGAGAAATCTAAGATTTAAGAATCAAGTGATAGTTCCAGTGATGATGAAGATGACAATGGAGAACTTTTCATTCGCAAGCCAAAAAGAGGAACAGGTAAATATCAAATAAAATTACCTTTTAAATGTTTTAATTGTGGAAAGATTGGACATTTTTTAGCTAGATGCCCAAATAAGGGTAATGATGATGAAGAAGAAAAGCCTACATACAAGAAGAATTTCAAAGACAAATCTAAGAAGGGATTCGATAAGAAGAGCTTGTATTCTAAGGATCCTAGCTCAGTTAAAGATAGTGGAGTTAGTGATTCAGAAGAAGAAGAAAAGATTCTATTCATGGCCATACATGAAGATGATCAAGAAGAAGAAGAGGAGGAAGCTAAAGTGAATATGGAAGGAGAAATCATTTTTGCCCTTAAATAATTAAAAGATGTTGAAAAGAATAATCGAAGATTAAAGCACCAGATTGAGAAAAATGAAAAGGAGTCAAAGGAAATTATTGATGATCTAACAACACACTTGTAAGAAGCCAAGAAGAATGAAGAAGATCTCACAACATAGTTGGAAATAGAAAGAAAAGAATTTCAAAGGTATGTTATTGAAATTACCTCTTTAAAATAAGATATTGAGAAAGCAGTCAATGATAAAGTAGTTAGTGATTCAAAATTTAAGGATAGCACTAACATGTTGAATAATATATTAGAAAGTCAAAAAGCAAATTCAGACAAGATAGGGATTAGATTTGAAAATAAAAAGAGCTATGCTGAAGCTCTTACAAAAGAGGAAACAAAAAGGGGAGCAATGAAGAATACAGAGGACATTTCAAATAGAGAAGGTTGGAAGGAACAAAGCTACAAAAGGCAATCAGGTCAGAGATATATAGATAGGTCTTATTTTTATGGCTATGGTTTTTATTGTAATGGATATGGTCACAATAAATTATAATGTAGAAAAAGAGCTAACAATTTCAAAAATTAAAAAAAAGGAAAGTCAAGTAGATTCAAGCAGAAGCCATAACTCTTTTGCTCCTCTATCAAGCTTTGATGAAGAGACCATAGTATGCTATAAGTGCAACAACTTTGGACACATAGCTTGGTATTGTAGAAATGTGTTCAATTCAGTTAAGAAGGATCAGAGTTTCAAAGCTCTATTCATTAAGAAGAAGGTTCAGACATGTTCATAGCAGAAGAAACAACCTGAAGATTCTATGATGGTTCAAATAGCTTTGCATGTAACAAATAAAGATCAGCCATGGTTAATTGATATTGGATGTTCGAGGCATATGACAGGAGATAAAAGTAAGTTCATTACTCTAAATAAAATAAATGGTGGTATAGTGAGATTCAGAGATAAAACCACTGCCAGGATAGCCAAAAAAGGTACTTTGAGTTTGGATTATGGTAGAACTAAGACTAAGAATGTTTTGTTTGTAAAAGGTCTTAAGCATAATCTATTGAGTGTTAGTCAAGTATGTGATCAAGGATACACATTAAAGTTTCATGTTGAAGGTTGTGAGATTAGAAGAAAAGATTCAAATGAGTTGATTGTAGATGCTCAAAGGACAAGGAACAATGTATATGTATTGTTAGATATCTTCTCAAAGGCACGATCAAAGGATACATTCAAAGATCTGTAAGAGGAGTTGGGAGTAATTTCTTTTACTTCCTATCATTGATGTTCAACATTAGCTGAGGGGGAGCTAAGTGTTAGCTCTAGGTAGACCCTTTGCCATTAAAGTCAAAGGGAGAGAATAATAGGTATAGGTACAAGTGCAAAAATAGGTACAAGGAATAGGTATAGGTTGATACAACAATAAGGGGGAGTTACTGTATGTTTTTAGATGATAGTATGTGCAGGTGATAAGATGTGGGAATTTCAAGATTGAGGTTGCCATTAATGACAAAGGGGGAAATTGTTGGAAATATTGTCATTGATGTCAAATGTCTAGCATTATTGGTGATAAAGGGCCCGTTACATTTAATGTTATTTGTAATAGATATATCTTGGCTAATGTGATTTAATATTTATTTAATATTAACGAATATATTTTTGGTTACATATGAGACAAAATAAGGGCCCATGGAGAAGCCAAAGAGCCATGGGATAAAAACAAAAGAAGGATGGGATACATTTTCCCATGAAGAGTCATCTTGGGGAATTCCAAGAGTCACCAAGTGAAGACAAAAGAGGAAGGGTGCAATTTCTCATGAAGGGACACTTTGAGGAATATGAAAAGTCACCAAGATAAGGACAAAGGTGGGAAGGATGTTTTTGGTCATGAAGGGTCACCACATGACTTTTCAAAGGCAAGAATATGAAGGGTGATACAAGTTTGGCACCATTTTCCATGAGGATTGAAGGGTCACAAAGGGGGAAGGCCAAAGGTCATCTGGAAAGCTATAAATAAAGGCTTGAGAATCCATTTGTAATATGAGTGAGAGAGGTTGATTTGATATTGTAATATCTAGCTTAGAAGATCAATTGTGAGAGATGAATATGATTTGTATTTGTTATATCTAGCTTAGAAGAGAAAAGGTGAGAGAGAGGAAAGAGATGTTGTATTGAACTATCATTTGTTGAGATAGCAACATTGAGAGATAGGTGTGTGGTATACACAAAGGGATTGGTGCTCCTGTGGGTTGGTGGTCATGAATTGTTGTTGGGTTGTTGCTCGGCAAAGGAGTTGGTGATCCTATGGGTTGGTGCTCATGAATTATTGCTAGGTTGGTGCTCGGCAAAGGGGTTGGTGCTCTTGTGGGTTGGTGCTCATGAATAGTTGTTGGGTTGGTGCTCAACAAAGGGGTTGGTGCTCCTACAAGTTGGTGCTTTTGAATGGTTTCCACATTATATCTGGTGTCTCTCTCTATCTTGTGTGGTGTTTATTGTTTGAGTGTTATTGCATATCTTGAATGTTTGATTAAGTGGAATTTGGTTAAGGGAAAGTTTTATAAGATATATTATATACTGATTCATGCCCCCTCTCAGTATATCCCATGCTTAACACTATGTGCCTTATTTTTAGGAGTGTTGTAACTAAACTATCTTTTCAAAACTCTTTTGAGACCCATTTAACAACATTATTTTTCTACCTATATCTCATGTTTATTTGAACATGCATCTTCAAACTCATATTTAGGGTATAAATGTGTTGTTAGTCTTTGATAGCTCATTGTACATCTATTTTACATATTTTTTGCATAAGTTAAGCTTGTTAATTTCCCCTAGTCTGGTAAATTATTTTTGATTAATAAATGGTATATTTTTCCCTTTTGGGACAAACTCATTTTAAATCATGTTATTTAAATGTGAAAATTATTATAACTACCTTTGGGTAAATCATTATTTTTCAACTAATTCAATGATTATAAACACCTTTGGGAAAATAATTATTTTTTGTGTCCTATGCTAATGATTATAATCACCATTAGAAAAATAATTATTTTTCCCACTCCACCTACCCTACTGGGGTAAATTCTTGTGTCATTGATTATAACTACGTTTGGTAAAATTAGTGTCCCATATTTTGGTATTGATTACAACCACCTTTGGGTAAATTAGTATCCATCCCACTACCTTATTTGGGTAAATGCTTGTGCCACTGCTTATAACCACCTTTGGGAAAATCAATGTCCCATAATTTATTATACATTACAACTACTTGTGGTAAAATTAGTGAATTCACCACCATTATTTATTATAACCACCCTTAGCAAAATTATTAATTCCACCCCCACTCCCATTAGATCATGTCATTTTCTTCATTTTGAGGGAATGTTCGATGAGTCTATTTTTCTACCTACTCCCTTGGGAGGTCATCAATGAATAATCAACCACCCTTTATGACATGAACCATTTGACTTAACAGATTTTGTATTCTTTGAAAATA
Source organism: Torreya grandis (assembly GCA_037957365.1). NCBI lineage: Eukaryota > Viridiplantae > Streptophyta > Pinopsida > Cupressales > Taxaceae > Torreya > Torreya grandis. Next base: position 107,120 of record JARHVA010002591.1, on the reverse strand, counting down.
TGTTAATGTGTCTATGTCTTGTAATGCCTTCTCAAATAGAGGTAGACCATAGACACTTAATTCTGGCCACTTTCATGCCTAAGATGAGATTTAGAATAATTTTTAGAAAACATAGTAATTTAAGCCTATAAGTCACTTGAATTCCCAAATTCATCTGTGTAATGGATTTAATTTCCTAGAAACATGATGAGGCTTTCTTATTTAGGATTACCCTATATGCACCAATAACATAATTTAGTTTCAACCCTAGTCAAATTATGACCTAGTAATTTGACACTTTTGGCCCATCAAGCTATTAATTCAAAACATTTAAAACAATTTCCAAAATATAAAAATCATGATTAATTACATTTCAAATCTTAATTACCTCACTTAAGTAAAAATTCTAAGTTGATTTAGTGAATTTCATTTATCAAAAAAGGAAATTTTAATCAAATATGAAGTCAAAAGTCAAAAGAGATAATAAAGTGATTTATTAATTCCTAAATATTCCAAAAAAGTGAGTCACAACATCCCAAATATCTAAAGTTAGTTGTCATGGCTCATAAATATCTGAAACTGAGGTGGCAAGACTTCATGACTGATTTGACCCAACACAAGGTTAATTTGATTTAACCTAAGTTATTTTAGACTCAACCTAAGTTATAATTTTACGTAACTTCCCTAGTGTTATATTTGGTTCTTATATCTATAAATATAAGTATCCACACCATACCCAAACAAGCGTTTTATGTTTAAGGTTATTCTATAGGAATGCCTTCAAGAAGCCATTGAATGTAGTGTTATAATTCCTATTTTATGCCAAGATTAACACCAAGCCAAGACAATATAAAATAAAATCCACAAGTGACCATTAGAGAAGTGCTACCACCATGGAGAAGCATTTACAAGAGTCTCTAATGTCATATATTGAGTAAGAACATCCTTATGCCAATAAGTAGACATCACTTTCGACAAAGGAGGTAAAATACTTGTGTTGTTTTTATCTTCATTTTGTGATGTTGTTAATTATGTTATGCTCCCCCTAGTTCTTAGGCAATGGTGTTTAGTTATAGTATATTTTTATGCATAAATTTTTTATCTTTAGTAATAAGGAATTAATCAACATTTATGTGCTACTCAAACTCGTATGATACACAAATTATATTAAAAAAATTAAAGATACGAATCATGAGAGAAAGAGATAAAAATACATCATAAATGTTATATTGAAATGTAAATATCAACTCCAACTCATATGAAAATGTGAATAATAAGGTGATGTAACACAATAATGTGCTCACAAATACATCAATAACATTAGATAGCTCTTGATGTAGTTAAAATATAAATTTAATCATAGTTTCATAAATCTTTACAAAGAGTCATGCAATGACTTATTTATGCATGGTCTCTATGGATAAAGTATGTATTCTAGAATAAGGATGATTAAATTTAACCTATTGTGAATGGTAGTCATTTGAAGTAATGGTACTATAATATGACTAATATCTTCATATCTTTGGAATGATTTAGGTTGTGGGGAAGGTTGATATTTTTCTTATGAATGATCTTGAGTACGTTTTTGATAAGGTGGTGATGTAGGCCATGGGAAATAACATAATTTATATTAAAACACCCTATACCTATATGTGTGACATGTATAACACTGATGCCAAAGTAAATAAGCATCCCCATGTTCAATGATATACTCTCAAAGTATCTTAGGTAGAGGCAGGTTCTTATCAATAGGAGACTATATGGTTTCTAGACAAAGTACATTGATGAACTATCAAAGTTGTTGACAATGAGTATAGGTGTGTGTGTTCATTCCATGTAAATACAAAAATGCATCTAAGAGTAGATAACTATGGGGATTGAATATATATGGTAGGGGTAGAACTTGTGGCCTAATACTATGGTATAATCTTTGATATGTATGAAAATCCTTGGCTCAATGACCAAAAATATTATGGAGTTCAAAATATGTCTCATATATCCATCATATAGGTGATGGATCAAACTTAAGCAAAGGTAATACTTTAATGTCATCAATAGGATATCTTAGAGTAGGTGTAATACTAGACTTAGTAGCTATAAGATAAGGTCTCAATCTAGGTTGGAGTAATGTGTATAACATATTAGGAGGGATAATGCTGAAAGGATCAAATAATTTAATAAATTGATATGGTTCCATCATGGAACAATCAATAACAATACTCTGAATAGGATTAAAAGTGACTCAATGAGAAGTAGTTGGTATTTACTCCAAATCAGACCTATGAACATCAAGTGAAAAATAAATAATGTCAATAAGGTATAAGAATAAGGAACTACATCAATGAAACTAATACTAGGTAAATATAAAGAATAATGATATAGAAGTATTTTTTGCATCTTTAAATTGAGAAAATCTAACTAAAAATAGATCATCTAATGAATATCCATCATCATAATTATGGGTATTAATAACAATAATATAATTTCTAGTGATTTTATCTGTCAATTAAAGATGAATAATGTATTTTTTATCAATACAATGGAATTAGAAATTTTATCCATTGTCTTTTGATAAAACCTAGGTCATAAAGAAGGAGATAATTGAGTAATTAAGTGTGAAGGAAAATCATATTTCTTTATTTTCAAAAAAATCTCATCAGGTTCATCATCATCAAAATTTAATAGGTTAGGTGGTATATCACCAATAAATTTAGGATGTCCATTATAACCTATATCAAAATTAATATGATAATTGAATTTTTGAGATTCATGAAAAAGGAATATTAGGTAAAGGTTTAAGGGTGGGTATTTTGAAAACACCATATTCTTTAAATTATTTAAAATTCCAAGGGTCTGTGTCTCCTTGAATTTTATATATAGCACCATTATAAGGTAATTTAACTCATTGGCACATAGAGAAATCTATAGATCTCATGCAATGTATCCAAGGTTGATCGAGTAATTACTATATGATAGTGGGAAGTTAAAATGAGGAATTTAATACATAATGTGACAAAAAGAACTATGATAGGAATCTAAACACAACCTAGAGGAGTAATTTATCTTTAATCATATCCTTTACATGTAATTTGGGTATATTTAATGTTGTATTCTAAGTATCTAATCTTTTTAATGATTTCAAGGGATGCAACACAAGTACCAAAACCTTCATCAATAGTAGAGGATCATTTGTGCCAAGTAACATTTTTTCAAGAATAATTGAATTAATGGGAAACTTGAGTGAGATATAATTATATAATTTTTTTAAAATTATATAATTTTTTGTCAATGTGGATGGACATTTACTCACATTATTGAAGAATACTATCCTTAGAACTAGATAAAGTATCTTCTTTCCCCATATGTGGGGGTTAAGGGATGTTAATTTCAAATAAAAATTCTATCAAGTGATTATGATGATGATGGGAAGTACTTATGAGTTTTATAAAATTAATTTGAGATATGAAGCATGAAATTTTAGTTATAGGATCCCATTCATCTTATACAATTAGAACCATTGCCAATAAAGGCCCATAATGTTGAAGTCCATGGAAGGAGAAGCATAAGTGAATTTACATTGATGATGATTGTAAGTATGTTGTTTGGAATTGGATAGTATAGGTTAACAAGGTGAGTCAAATTATGTGGAGGTTTTGATGCCATTTATGTCATGATTTGGTTAAGAATAAACTCCATTGAGGTGGTTGATGTGATGAGTGGAGATGTAGGTATAAACCTATTTTGATTTATGATATTAGAGGCATATAATTCTAAGTGGATAAAGGTTTATGGTATTGGATTAGTATATGTCATACTAATAAAATAAGGATGAGTACCATGTTGTATCATTATATTGGATATAGTTTAGACAAATGATAATGGAGAAGAATGGGTTTCTAAATGTTTAATATATGTGAAGTGAGATGGATGATTATCTTGAACAATGCAGAAACTCTAAAATTTGATATAGTTATAATATGTATAAGAAGCAATATATGATACTACATGCCTCATGTTTTTCATGTTTACTACATTTTCAATGTTGGTTAGAGAGTTGTGGTAAACTTAAGTCTCCAAAAAATTAGAGGTAGGAGGTTGAGTAGTATTAGATTGGTTATTGGGAAGTGGATCTTTATAGATAGCTAGGTGAGAATTATATTGATTAAGATCTTCATGTTTGACTTTGGAATCATGATCTTTAACTACCTTTTCATATTATTTTTGGCATTCATAAATCATAGTTTCATGATTAAAATTGGGACCAAGAGAAATTAAAGAATAAAATTTCTAAGTTTCTTACAAGTTTCATGAGAATGTCCCCAACTTAAATGATACCAACATTATTTTTATCATTCATACCAATATTCGGTAGGGAAAGTATGATCAAGTTCTCATTCTTAAGTTTTAGGAATACTTTTTTGGATTTACACCATGGAAAGAGGTTGGTGAGGACACACAATATTCACATAGGGAGATGTGGACATAGAAGGCTAAAAGGGAGTATTCGTGAATGGTAGAGAAATAATATTATAATTTGAGCCACATAGAAGAAAAATGTGAATGGCGTAGATAGAATCATGGGTATTTATAACACTATCATTAGTATCATGTTTTTTTTATATCTCATAATCATGTGAATTCCTACTGGAGGTTAGGAATCCTTGAATTATTATTAAGGAATCTTGGCATTTATCTTGATCAAGCGATTTTCAAAATATTTTAGAGTGAGAGTCCTACCAATGTATTAAATTTTCAGATGAATAGAATTCATGAAAAAATGGAAGAGATTGTCATCTGATATATTGTGTTTATATTTCTTAGATAAGGATTCCCATATTTTAATGAAAACTTGAGAAATTTCAATTTCTACATGTTTACAATAAATAAAATGAGCAAATATATTTTCAAGTATATCATTGGCTTGAAATTCATGAACTAATACATTGAATAAGTTATCCAAAATAGAGATAGTATTATACTTGAGTTGATTATACCACTCAAGAATTCTTTATCTATAATTCTGGTAGTAATAAAGGTATTTATCTTGATCTAATATTTATAAACATTTCCAAATCCTTTCAAGGGTAATGTAGGATTAATAGATCCATTGTAGGTTATAGTAGGAGTAATACCAACTATGTATATGTTTGAAATTCAAGGGATTAATGGTTATTTTTAAATATGTTTAATGGTTTTTTTATGGAGTGGTCGTTGAGGAATAAGATTACCTTGTGAATCTCTAAGGGGTGGGGGGTAATTTGAATTTTTCACTCCTCATTTAGTAGGTTGAGGATGGATTTGTAATTGTAAAAGTTAATTTTTCATTTGTATTATTTTCTTATAAATATTGGTTTTGAAAGTAGTTATTTGATTAATGGATTTCAATAAGATTTTATTAGTGTTGATGGATTTTTGGTTAGTAGTAGCAGCATCATATGTACTAGTAGTAGTGGCTTGAGACGTATTAGTATTAATAGCTTCAGATGAATTAGTAGTAGTGTTGATTTGAGTTTTAATTTGGGCACTTTGAGTAGTCCCACTAGAGGAAATATATACCATAGTAGTGGCTATAATAGGTAGGGTAAAAGAGGAAGGAATAGAAGAATTTGTGTATTGATTTACCCTAAATCCTATAGAAAAGTCATGTGGTCATAAAGAGGGACATCATATGTGGTGCCCCATCATGAGGCTATATATTACCATGGGATACTTGCCCCTATGTTGATGGTTTTAATTAATTAAAATCATCATTTTAATAATATATTCAAGATCACTTTCATCCTCTATAATAGGTATGTGTGGAGGATAGTTAAATGGATAAATGGTTTTAGAAGGAGGTAGCCCATAGTTTTTGGTTCTAGTGGAAATGTGAAAATTGCTTGCATATAAATTTTATATATAAGTTTAAGGTGTGTCAATAGTAATACTACTTAGCTATATTTTAATCATTTTAGTTTTAGTCAATCAAGAACATAAAGATAAGTGAAAATAAGTTTAAAGCCTATGACCTCATGAGCAATACAAAAGGCTAGTAAATAATGAATTAGATTAAAATTAGAAACATGTAAAATTTCAATTAAAGGATTATTTATATTGTATGTAGATCATATGTATCTTATAATGATCTTTGTCATTGCCAATTATGTGAGGACATATCCATTTGAAACTATGGACCTAGTTGAGCATGATCAATAATTTGGGAAGTTAATGCATAAAGAGACTTGATGATTCACCAACACTTTTTTTTGTAAATTGATCATGATAATTGTGGTGTAAATAGGTATATTTATAATGAAATTAGATCAGTAAAGACCCTTCATCTTGAAATTAAGATGACTAGTTTCAAGTGAGTCCTCAAATGTGCACATGGATCACTAATGTAAACCCTTCATCTCAATCAAGATGAAGGGTGGATGATGATTCATGAAAATATGAAATATGAGTTACTATAATCCCTTCATCTTGTTTACAAGATGAAGGATGGAGATTTATTCCGAAGAAGAAACATGGATCACCAATGTGGGCCCTTCATCTCATTTCCAAATAAAGAGTTGAGAATGCTCTTACACAAGATTAAATGTGGGCCCTTCATCTTATCTCCAAGATGAATGGTGAAGAATAATATTATATACTAATTCACTTATCAATTTACTTATCTCACAAAATAATATTCTAAAATAGCTCAAGATCCTTTCTTTGCATGAAGATGCCCACATGAAGGGGAAAATAAGAATTTATTAATTGCAAGATAATTATAATTATATTTGCAATAGAAATATAAATAAAATAATGATTTAGATAAGGTAAATTAATTTATTATAAAAGAGGGAATTATTTAATTGACTAAAATATAAAAATTGACGAGAGAATGATAATTGAATAGATAAATTGACTAGAATAACATGATTGAACAAATAAATCAAATAGATTATGACAATTAAATAAATATAATATAGTTAATTAGATCACTTATAGATGCCCTGAGGTGAATTCAAAAATGTATATTAGATGAATAGATGATTTGGGACCAAATTATGCACAATTATGGGAAGTTGCTCCATTTTACAATTTGACATAAAAGTGATAAAATTAGAGTGTGTATATTTTCCCCTATTTGAGAAGGAATTGTGAGAGGTAGATGAAGAAATTAATTTTAAAATAATGAAAATTCAGATAAATGATCATACAATAAATTAACAGAAGTTAGTTTTGATGAATTTTACTAAAAATACTAGCAAATAGGTTGAAATATGCCCCAAAGCGATGCTTGTTAAGCCCTATATGCCATTTGATGGGAGATTAAGAATTTTTAGGATAATTGATCCCTTAAAATGATGACATAATGATGCATAAATTACAGTAGAGGAGAAATAAGAACAAAGATAGATTAAAACAAAAATGAAAATAGATCATAGGGATAAAAATGAGCATCCAGTGAAGAAAAATAGTGCACAGGGGGGGGTTTATAATAAAAGGCCATAGATTCACCCTTCCAATTAAATATTTACCTATGATTTTTTGTGCATGAGTGACTTGAATAAAATGGCTCACATACCATAATCGAGGGCACTTTTTGACCAAGTTTGATAACACATGTGACCATGAGGGACATGATCATTGGTTAGTAACCTTATTTTTTGTTAAGTTGTAATTTATTTGCATTTATCATATGTTGAATTTAGGAAATTAATGAGTTCACTATTTTAAAATCAGTGAATTTAACCATGCAAATGGTAAATTCATCATAAAAATAATGAATTTGTCTACATTTTAGCAAATTTATACATGAAATCAGTGAATTCATCCTTGTAAACAATGAAATCACCAAAAATTGAAATGAAACAAAATTATTTCATAAAATAGTGATTTTTGATGGTTAAATAATGAATTTATTTGGTCAAATAGTGAATTAGACTTTGCAAATGGTGAAAACATCAAGAAAATTAGGTATTGTAAAAATAATGAAATTGAATAAGGAATATTTAAATGGTCCATCTTATCTTTGAAATCATTGTGATAATTTTGAAATGGTAAAAATACTATTTAATGGTGAATTCATCATACAAACAATGAAATTGGCTTGTTAAATGGTGAATTCACCATAAAAATAGTGAAAACATCCTAATTGATTAGATGAACAAAAATTTAATAGAAAGATAGAGAAAATGTTTTATTGAAAATTGATTAGGAAGAGATTAAATGATTCTTATATAAGAATATATGTGATTAGAATGTATAAATGTAATTATAATTAAAAATAAATAACTGATTAGAGTGACTATTAGTGTAATACAATAGTGAGTAGATTTGCTCACAACTCAGAAGTGATAGTCACACCTTATGCATCAACATGTTATGTGGATAAGAAAGATGTCAGGGTTATTAGATACCATTTGTCTACTTCACATAGCTCATGAGTGATAATCATACCTTATGCCTACATAAAAGAGAGGTGATAGTCATCTTAGAGGATGTATGACACATACTAGGAGTGTTAATCAGAGGTTGTCCTTTATATTGGCTTATCTCGAGAGATAGACAAGTGAAACTTGAGGAGATAATTGGACCCTTAGACATTGAGATGGTGTAGGGAGGATATGTGGATATAAATGAGATTGATCTATTTATGGATATATAATGGGATGAGGTTATGGAGGAGGATGTTCTTGCACATATTTTATATGATAGAGTAGTACTAGTTCTTATGGATATTGTCAGTGACATTATACCACTTGAAAAGAGTAGGTAGTTATTCCAAATGGGTTTGGGAGGTGTAGTTAGAGACATGATTTCAAATGTAGCTATTTTTTATTGGGGACCAACCATTTTAGTGTATTTATACCATGATCTTCACTATGTGGTACACTGAGCTGGACATAACATTGGCCCATCAACACTACTCAAAATTTGGGTATAGGATCACATAGACATTAAGTGACCTATAGGTATATGGTAATAAATGGGTCTAGAAGAGTTGGTGGTATATGGTAGCTACCAGGTAGTACATGGGCAAATGCCATGTAGAAGAGAGCTTAAATACTGTAGATGGTTGATAGATGAGATTACTGATGTTGACTTGACTTGGAGACCATATAAAAACATTTAGTTTTAATGTCTCAAGGATAAGGAGTACATGTTTTACATGACTACTCTTGGACACATTATGGGTTGATAGGTGTATACCATTGAGTAGTATAGGTTAGATAGGTTATAGTGTTGGTTTATATTTTAATAGGATGTACCATTAGGTTCTCATTGCTTTGCATATATGATGAGAGAAAAACATTAGTGGGGACCAACTCTTGAACAGGATGAGGTTGGATCTAACTTTGGATTGGTATCATAGGTGGCCTAGGTATATATAGGTGTGATAGTACATGAAAGGTTTATAGAGGCATATTCAGTATGGTGAGCATAACATCAACCTATGATACTAACTACTACTAAATATAGAGATGATGGCTAGGATATAGGATTTCTTTTAGCTATAGAAGTTGATAGGGGATCAGGAGTGGAGGAAAGAGAGGAGGGAGATGAGGAGATAGAGGATATAGATTTATATAAGGGAGATGACTTATATATTGAGTATTTGGAGGAGGAGGTGGAGATAAGCACTGAAGAGGAGATGTCAGAGGTATGCATGACAAGGGATGGTTAGGGTGTATAGAGGATAAGGGATGTAGGGTAGGCTAAATATTTGATACCTATAATATATATTGAGACTTAGGCACTTATTGATATCTTGTGATAGGATATCAGTGTAAGGGATATTGAGCTTACATGTTTTAAATCTAGGTTGGACCACTAGTTAGAGAAATTATATTTAGTAAATGAGCATATTAGTGTAGATCAGACATAGATTTCTAGACTACGTGCATAGATATCTAGGCTACTTAGGATACAAGCACAACTCATTATAGAGAGAGAATCAACTATATTATAGAGGTACGCTGTATTACAATGTTAATATTAGATTATTTCATAGAGGGATACAACTATAGAAGAGTAGGATTTGACATAGTTCAAGAGGGATAACACATAGGAAAGGATGACTAGACTATAGACTAAGTTATATTAGGATATAATAGTTATGATAGAGAGTTTTGGTCTCAATATATAAGAAGATACTTTAGGATAAGGATTAGGTTGATTATTATAGGATTTTGTATAAGGTAGTAGTGTCAGTGGGAGATAGGAGACCTACATTTTATAAGTATAGTGCACAAAGGTCAGCTTCTAGATCATCTTGATCACATAAGACCTTGACATCGGCTAGATCATTAGTACAGCCTCTACCTCAATCATCTATCATGGGTCCTCTTACAAAGGCATCTCCACCACTTGACAAGATAGGAAAGATATTTTAGTAGGTATATCCACATGATGGAACAACTTGATAAAATCATAGCCATAGTTAACTTTCTTGAGATGGTGTTGGATATTTTGAGTCATGATATATACTGATGTAACATGATGTACCCAGATGATATAAGATGTAATTATATTATAATTTTATGTATATACCTTATTATTGATGTATATGGACATTAGACTCTTTGATAATATGAGATGCTATGATATCTAATGTTATCTTATGTGATGCTTTATTTTACTTGATTATGTCTATTTCTCTTTTGATGTATATATGCTCTTTTTATTAGTATGTGATGAGATAGATGTACATTATGATCATGATGTTTGTTAGCTCATATGATTTGATTAAATAGATAGAGATTTATGTGATTTATGGAATTAACATGGTAACCATTTTAAACTTTATTTTTATATTTCACATGATAGTATGCATCGCAATCTAGGAAATATCATGATAACATTCATTTGTCAAAATACATAATAATTTGAATTCAAAACACAAATATATGCAACTTAAAACAAGATATGAATAATCAATCTTTAAATTTACAACATAATTCACTTGAATCAATTCTAATTTAAATACAATAGTTCACAACTCAAAATCATGATATGAATAATCAAGAATTAAGTGGAAAACATAATGTACTAAATTAAGTCACGCGAGTAACAAACAACATATTTTTAAGAAAACAAATAATCAACACACAAACACACAAGAAAAATTATGTAAATATTCAACTCAAAAGTTAGTGTGTGTGACTATAAAGTATTAATATTTAAGATAAAGGGTATGAGAATAACAATCATGAATAGGAGGAATTGAAGAATAAGGAATGGGTGGTCGAGCTATCTCTAATTATTTTATGCAAGTGGACATTGCCTATATAGTCCCATGGACACCTGATCCAACATGGAATTCAATACAACTCCCAAGGATTTTTGATTTAAAAAAAATGATAACAAGTTAATAAGATAAATTATATAATAATAATAGGAATAAGGACTCATAAAATGGTGAGAGCATATAAGGAACAGGGTTTCCAAAATGGCTAGAGATATGCTCACAAAATGTTGAGAGAATGGGACTAGGGATGGCCAACTTGGCCTCAGTAAAATGAGTGCTTCCTAAATAGTCTAAATGGACCTCAAACCATTATAGTTAAACTAGAAATGGAACACAAAAAATGATAAGTATGACTAGGGACAAGAACATGAACAATATGAGATAGAATGGTTGAGCTCACAAAATGGTGAGAGCATGAAATTTAAACTTTTAAAATAGTAAGAGCATGGATTGACTTAAAGAATATAAAGAGTATGGTAAGTTTGTCACACTTTTTAAAATTGCATTCTCATAAGGATATGAAAATAACCAATGTGGTATTTCAGTATGTGTTATATATATACAAGCAACTAGAACCCAAGTTGAGAAACAAGACAATAATTAATCCATTTTGAAACATTAGAGATGGGTATAAACTAGGAAAACTTAAGGATAGTGAATCATGTAATTTTTTAAGGATTTTTGACATAAGGGAATATTTAGATTTTTAAGAATTTTGGATATATGAACTTTTTATGGTTTTTTAGAATATTTGAATTGTTTAGGGATCTTTGGAATATTTAAACTATTTAGGTATTTTTGGAATATTTTAAATATTTAGGTATTTTTAGAATATAATATAGACAAGATTATTTTGACTAGAGAATGTACAAGAATAAGAAAAGATAAATCTAGAAAAACCTATCAAAGGAAAGGAGGTTCATGGGTACATTAACTTGATAGTGAACAGGAAACAAGAAGAATATTATCAAGTTTGACTCTGGATAATTTACAGAAACGCAGAATCAATATTGTTAACAGGTGTATTCTGTGTAAGAAAGACCTTGAAGATAGAGATCATCTGTTCGTGAATTGTTCCTTCACTCAGCTTGTTTGGAAGGAGGTTCTCAACCTGTGGGGCATTACATGGATTCACCACAAAAACGTAGAAATTTCTCTCAAAAGCTGGTATTGCCCTTCAAAGAATCCTGAAGTTCTCTTCTTAGGGAAAATTACTCTTCCCCATATCTGGTGGGGAATATGGAAGGAAAGAAATAACCGAATATTTAGAAACAAAGAGCTCCCTGAATGGGTGGTAGGATAGAACATCATTAGAGCTTCTAAAGGAAAAATTTTCTTCTCAAAAAAATCTAAGCTCTAATCTCAATGTGGATAATCCCCTGAGGACGGATATTCTTCTTGGTAAACTTGATAACCCCAGATCAGGTGTTACCTAGAATGTTCCACCTCAAGGTTGGATTAAAGGTAACTTTTATGGTGCTGCAAAAGGGAACCCAGGGAATGCTGGTTGTGGTGGTGTTTTGAGAAACCATGTGGGTATGGTTATTGATGCTATCGCAATCCCCATTGGTATATCTAACTGCCACATTGCCGAAGCTACAGCTGCCCTCCAGACCCTTAAATTAGCTGTGGATTCGGGATATTCTAAATTGTGGCTTGAAGGGGACTCTTTGAATGTTATAAATATTCTTAATAATAAGAATACTGCATCTTGGACCATAGAGGATAAGGTAAAGGAGATGAAAACACTTTTGAAAAAATTTGAAGATATTAAAATCACCCACACCTTTCGTGAAGCCAATGGTGTTGCAGATTGGCTTGCTAATTGTGCTGTCTGGGAAGGTCAAAAATTGAGGTGGGATGAAACCTTAGAAAGGAATGTGGATTTAAGGGCGCTCATTCTTCTCGATGCCACACATGCGAAAGAAGGTAAGATTGTTTTGTAATAAAAACATAATGAGTAGGAGGAGTGGCAGCACAGGGAAAGGAACTCAATTATTAAAGAGTAAGGTCCTCAAGAGGGAGAAGCGGATCCTGAAAAGGCACAAACAAAGTCGATGTCCTAATCAACTTGACAGCAGGAGGATTCAGGGTAATATCCATAGTAATTGGGATTCAAAGAAAATGAGTATGGCACGTGAAAGGAAGGGAGAACCTCATAAACAGGAACCCAAGAGCTGTGTAGAATGGAGAGAGAAACATCAAGTCTAGAGAATCCTGCAGAAAGGAAAAGTTGTGAGCTACATGGAAAGACTCCACGGCTCTAAACCGCATATCATGATGGCCTTTTTCAAAAAATGGTCTGAAGACAGGGTCACCTTGCATGGTATCACAGTAAACTTAACAGAGGATTTTATAGCTGAGGTTACAAGGTTGCCAATGGATGGACTCAAATTTTCCAAGCAGACTAGCATTTCAAATGAGGCCTTTTGTAAGTTCCCCAAAATGGATGAGGAGGAGCAGAAGCTAGTCAAAAATGGGGATTTCTATGAGCTGGACCAGATTAAAGGGATATGGAGGGACGTCCTAAGCTATATAAGGGAGTACTTCATCCTGGATGAAAGAAGCAAACGAGTGCACAAGTTCCATTTTGTCTTCCTCAACCACTTCAGGCATAAGGTTAGCTTGTCTTTTCCCTTCTATCTTTGCTACTCCCTGATCCAAAGTTTATATGCTCATAGGAAAAAGAATATGCACCCTATTCTTCACGAAGGCCTTATTCTACTTATTGAAGGCTACTGCAAGAATAGGGCACTGGTTAAGTATCCCAAATAGGGGAAAAATAAGTTGCCAAGAAATAAAAAGAATGAAAATGTAAGCAGGAGAGGTAAAATTAAGACCCCTAGTCCTAATAAGCAAATTGTAGAAGAAGAAAGGGGATGGGAGAGAATTGAAGAACCCGAGGAGGAAAAACTAGAGGAAGAAGGAACTGAGAGCTGGGATACCATCTCTAGTAATGATGAAGAAGGTTCTGAGGAAATTGAAAAAGATAACGTCAATACAGAGGAGGATTATGCTATCAGAATTGTAGAGACGGAGGAAAACCAAAAAGTGTCAGAGGATGAATTTGTCCAGGAAGATCCTGTTGAGGACCCAACTTCTAAGAATGAAAAGGAAATTTCTATCCAGGATGATATTCAAAATATGGATATGGAAATTCAAACTGGAATCAAAGAGCGAGAACAAAAGAGTCGAGAAGATTTATTTGAAGAAGCCAAGAATAGCCCCAATAAAAAGTCTGAGGATTGGAGAGGGAAGAATTAGAATGATGAAACACACACACCTATGACCTGGGTTAATTGTAAAGCTGAGTCTTCTTCCCAATTTGATTCCTGCATGTGTAGGGAGATCATTGATCTCAAGAGAAAAGTAGAAACTTTGGAAGATTCTCTGAAAGCTGCTTGGAACAAAGTAAACAACATGGAAAATTAGTTAAGCGAGATCCTTGTCAAGCTCAAAGCTTATGAAAACAACCTTCGGGAATTAATAAAGGACAACAAAATGAAAATGGAGGAAGTAACATCCAACACTTGTGTAGCTGCTATCAATATAGGTAAACGAGCCAATGAGGAGACCAAAGCACTAGAGGGTCCCAGCAAAAGGATGAGGCAAAGCTCTAGAAAGAAAGATACACAAAAAGGAGCTTTGCTGGAGGCTACCACCCAGGAAACTGCTTTGAAAGGAAAAGAAGCCATGAAATTGATACTAGAACTGGATGAATAATCTGGTCCTTCTTGTTGGTTTAGAAACTGGTAATGATCTTTGTTTTCCTTTTGTTATCTTTTGTATGTTGTGTTACCAGATTTCTGTTTCTGGGTTTTATCCGGATGCATCTCTGATGGTTTGAGGTCCATTTAAAACCTATTTTTGCTACTTCCTTATAGTGTTTTTTAGGCATTGCCTGTGGACTTAGACGCTCTTTATTTTGCTCTTTGTTACAGGGTTTTGGGGCCCCTTCAAAACCTATTTTTACCTCAATCTAAAACAAGAAGAATATTATTTAGACACCAACAAATTAGGTAGGATAATTAAAAAATAATTTGGAATAGGATACATTATCCTCCTTTAAAAAAATGAATCGGGGTACAATGAAAGTGAATGGATAAAGGAACATGATCAAGAATGATAAGAACTCAAAGAAACAATAAAAGTCATACAAGTTGAAAATCCAATTTCATTCCATATGATGACACCACTTCTATCAAGATATTCTGACATAAGACCATTCTTCACTATTATTTTACTCTTATTGAATGTTGACCTAATTATCCTATGGCACATGTATAATTTTAATCATATTAGTATGGTAATAGGATAGGAAAGGGAGGAACAATGAAATGATGCCCCAAAGCTAGTGATAAAAATAATAGGGAAAGACAAAATAACACAAAGTTGCCCCAAATAAGGAACATTTATAGACTAGAGTGTGTAAAATTTAAGCATGAAAGTGATTAAGATGCATAATATTCATTGGCTCATCTAACTCATCACCTTATTTAGTAACTAATTTATATGCACCAAACCCATAGATAGTGGTAATAATAAAGGGGCCTAACTAATTTGGTTTGAACTTAACTTTATTTTCTCATTAAACATTAGTATTTTTCTAATTATCTTTGAGCACAAGATCACCAAGCTCAAACTCTTATAATATTATTCTCTTATTATAGCCTTGACATATCCAATTTTGATAAAACTTGAGGTGATTTATGGTGGATAGAATTTTCTCATATACTATCTCCTGTTATGTTAATATAACCACCCAGTAGTCTTATTAATCAAGGCCACCTTGTATTTAAATGTGTAGTGAGGGTAAATTGATATCAATAGGCAAGATGGATTTAGAGCCATAGACCAAGGAATAAGTAGTTGCATTAGTAGTAATGTGAATATTGGTACAACATGCCCATAAGGCTATAAATTTTTCATGTGTGAATCATGGCCAAAGGTATTGACATTATTTTTAAGGATTTTGATTAGTACTTTTTCAAATATTTGACTTGGCCATTACCTTGAGGGTAATAAGGGGTGTAAAACTTATATTTGATGTGGAACTTGGACCATATGTTAGAAATGTCCTTATTTTTAAAGGACATACCATTATTATAAATGATGGTGTAATGGATGTTGTAATAATAAATGATATGATTCAGATTGAATTTTGAAATTTTCTTACCATTTATTTAGTTTAGAGGGATTTCCCCTACCCATTTGTTAAAATAATCAATAGAATCAAGGATATGTTTATTACCATATGAATAATTAGGGTTAAAATTGTGTATGAGATCAAGCCCCCATGTTTAAAATGGCTAAGGAGTTGTCATTAGTTGTAGTGCCTATGCTAGAGTGTGCATTAGATTGCCATGTTTTTGACATAGTAAACATTTATTAAGGTACACACATTCATCTAATTCAATGGTAATCCAATAGTAACTAGTATGGAAAAGCTTATTATCTAGGACCATACCATTAGTGTGGGCCTCACAAATCCCTTTGTGGAACTCCCTAAGTGCTAATTCAAAGTCTCATATATTTAAACAATGAAATAGTGTTTCTTAATGTCCTCTATGATATACAAAGATGTAAAATATAATATAATGGGAAGTGTTTTAGATAAATTATTTCATTCATTTTTGGGATAGATTAGGTGTAAGTACGTGATCATGGAGATAGGAGAAAATATCATGGTACCAAGGGGAATTGAGATTAGTAAGGACACATATCATCTCAGAATGTAAATAATTGTCATATGTAATGAGAAAATAATAGATGATAAACTCATACTATAGAAGAGAAAAATAAAATTCAATCATTTGAACCAATAATATCCATAAAATCAATTGATTTATAGTTTGTTCTAAGGATCTGCTCAAACCGAATGTTTTCAAACTTGGGTTTGAGAGCATCCACCATAGTTTTGTAAGGCACCAAATTTTCATCCTTTTTTTGATATTTATCCATGACTTAATTGATGATAATATTTGAATCACCATACACTTGCAAGTGTTTAATACACCATTACACCATAAGATAGGGACCAATAAGCAAAGCTTCATATTTAATGATATTATTTATGCATGGAAAGCCAATGCAAAAAGTTTTTAGAATAAGAATGACTTGTGGAATGATGAACAATAGTCATATTCCTAAACCATGTGATGTGAAAGAACCATCAAAATAGAGATTCCAATATTTATCTTCAGTCAATGTCTTAATAGACTCATCAAGAAATTATAGTGTGATAGGAACATAATATTGTATAGGAGCCTCAACCAATTGGTTAGTGAGTACTTGTCCTTTGATTAATTTTTTATGTGTGTAATCAACATCAAACTCACTAAGCATCATGACCCATTTTTCCATTCAACATGTGATAGACACTTTTGCCAATAAATACTTAAATTTATCTAATTTAGAAATCAATAATGTCATGTTATTCAACATGTAATGTCTAAGCTTATAGGAAGCAACGACTAATGCAAGACAATTATTTTCAATTGGAATATAATTATTCTCATAAGACACTAATGGTATATACAAATAATAAATAGCTCATTCTTTCCCTTTATCATCATTTTGAGCAAGTAGTGCCTCCAAGGCACTATCAAATGCATAAAAGTATAGTAATAAAGGATTTATTGGCATAGGTAGACCAAGTACAAGAGGATTAACTAGATACTATTTAAGTTTATTAAAATCCTCTTGAAATTCTACATTCCATTGAAATTTAATTAATTTATTGAGTATATGAGTGAATGGATGACATCGGTTAGTAAGTTGCAAGATGAAGTGTATAATATCCTATATTTTTCCTAATAGACTAAAAAGTTATTTCATATTGGAAGGAGATGACATTATATTGATATCTTGAAATTTGGATGGATTTAATTTGATGCCTCTCTAAGAGATAATGAAGCCTAATAATTTTCTATGTTTAACCCAAAAACACATTTCTTAGGGTTGATACACACTTTATAACCATGAATCCATTCAAATATTCTTCGTACCACTATAGAATGCTGTACATAAGTTTTAAATTTTCCTAAGATATCATAAATATAGTCTTCCATAATATCATTCATGAGATCATGAAATATTATGGTCATTTCTCATTTTTAAGTATCCCCTACATTTTTCGAGACAAATGGCTTGACTTGATAATAAAATTTACCCAAAGGGGTTTTAAATGTTATCTTGAGTTGATCTTAGAGAGTGATCTTAATTTAATTATAGCTTGAAAATACACCCAAAAGAGATAACATTTTGTAACCCACTATTTAATCCACAATCATGTCTATATTTGGTAGTGGAAAGTCATCTTTAGGATAAGCTTTGTATAGATATCTAAGATCCATGCAAATTGAGATTTTGACTAGTTTCTTACTGATAGGAATAATGTTAAAAATATAGATTAAATATGGAATAGGTTTGATGAAACATGTTTCCAATAAATTTTCAAATACACATTTGACTATAATAGTAGTCCATAGATGTATCATTTTAACCTTATGCTTAATAGTATTGGTTTCTACATTCATGACCAAGTGATGAAAAACTAATGATGGATCTAGACCTGTTATATCTGAATAATCCAAAGAAAACATATTAATTAACTCCATGAAAATGGAAATGATTTATTCATGCTCCTGTATAATGAGGTATTCACCAAGATTTATTGTCATTGGATCATCATATGTACTAATGTTTAACTTTATCATGTCTTCCAAAAGAATCATGGAACACTCATCCATAATATTTGGAAAAGAAGGTAGTCGATCATCAGACTTAGATTGTGAACTTTTATATGAACCCATGTAGGAATAATTAGAATCATTTCATTAAGGTAATGGCTAATGAGATACTAAGTGTGGATTCTCTAGAACCATTCACTAAAATTCATCATGATATTTAGTCTTGATTTCATTATTGTATGATAGATAGGGATATGTGGACTCATGGGTTTCTAATGAGGGAGAGTGAGCTTCCTCATCTAATGATGCCTAAATTAAGTTTTCATTTTATTTATCTTTTTTTTCCTCAATCTAAAAATTCCTTAGAAATTTTTTCACTTTAGGATCTCAATGTTTCATTTTTTTTGACTTAGGAAGTTTACTTTCTCTCCAAAGTATGCTATGAGATCCAAGTGAGGATAAATCCCTATTTATGGTCACATATAAATAAAAATTCTCTGAGGCATAGGAACTCTAATAGTGGTTCTTCACTTTTGAATTCATCTAGAATGATATCATTGCATTACTAATCCCAATCTATAAGTTTGAGGTATTGAAGGGTAAGGAAAATGGTAGGAATAGCCTAAATGGTAATAACATAGAATGAATGAAACAAGTTAGTGTTGGATAACTCATCGTATATACTATAATAGGACTCCATGTTTTTTATAGGAGCATCATCATTTAACACATAGGTTAGACCACTTTCAGGATGTTTGGGGACTACCCTTGGTCGTTTTTATCCTAAAACTTGTTTATGTGAATGTTTATAAGAAGAATAGGATCTAATCAACCTTTCTCTTTTTCCCCAAATCCCTTACCTTTATTATCATTACGAGACATAATTCTATTAATAATAGTGTAATTTATTATAAAAACAAGGAGATAAATCATCATTATACAACCATGACTCATTTTCTAGCTTCAAATATTCTTGAATAAAAGCCTTTCCTAGAACAAATGAAAGAGGTTTAAGTAGAGAATATGTTGTACCTTTATTACACCACTCCATCTTTGGCTGACATAGGACTTAGGTAATCTAAGAAACTTGGCCACATAAAAATCATATTCCATATTATATGTGACCCTTTGTCATGAATGTTAAAATGAGAGGAATTCAATGAGGGAAATGTTCTTTGGAATAAGAATCAAAGGTGTTAGGATCTACATAATTGGATGGAGGTGGTTAAGAGACTATTTGTTTGTCCTTTTTATTTGGATTGATAACATTAGGACAAGAAGTATATTGGTGACATTTTTCTTAAATATGTTTTCAATATTGATATGGTTACAAATCTCCAAGAATAGTCACCTCCATTCTAGCATGAGGAAAATTAATGCATTGATGAAGAGCATGCAT
Source organism: Torreya grandis (assembly GCA_037957365.1). Lineage (NCBI taxonomy): Eukaryota > Viridiplantae > Streptophyta > Pinopsida > Cupressales > Taxaceae > Torreya > Torreya grandis. Next base: position 86,830 of record JARHVA010002591.1, on the reverse strand, counting down.
CTCATGAACCCATGAACAACCAAGAAGGAAATTATATGGTAGATCAAGATAAATTACATGAAAAATGGTTCTATAGATCATGAACCCAACCTGAATGGGAAATAAAATGGTTACTACTAATTAGAATATAGTATTGTCATATCCCTTGATAATAATAACATCATTCTTTATATTTGTTGAAGTATAACAAAGACATTAGACTAGTTTTAGTGGATCAATATTAAGACCTAATCCATTATCTATGAGTAATCTCTTGATCTTATGATCGGTAATTTTAAACTCAATGTACATAGAATTAGTGTGGGAAGACCCCAAATATGATATATCATTTTGATTAAACACTAATAGTAGACTAGGAGACAAGTGTTCAACCATTGATTGAAATTTATCTAATGGATATTTTTTGGCACCTAATTTTGATTGAAAATATCATGTAAGACATATTTATATATCTAAGAGGTACATAATAGATAATAAATGAAAATCTATGCTGGAATTTTATTCAAATAATCCATAAGATCATACAGCTTCTTGACAAGTGCATATTGTGGCTTAGATTGTTCTTGAATAGGATTTGAATGAGAAGTTTCATTAGGATTAGTAGAAAAAGTTGTAGAACCTTGAATGGTGATATTATCATGTTGATTTTTAATAATAAAATATTGATTAGGGATAAAAATACTAGAGTTTTAAGCAAAATAGATATATCTTGGAAAAGTGACTTGAGAATGAGATTCATAAGGAGGAGAAACTCCCAAAATAGATGGACCTAATCTTAATATAGAAGGGTTTTTTCATTGGTAGTTTTGGGAAAAAGGATTGATCATAATTGTGACTATGTGATGTTACATGATACATCCCACTATGTTGTTATCATAGGGGTAACATGGTAATCAACATCATGAGCCTGGAAATCTAGTTCTCATTATGATTATTATTTGGTTGATGCTTATGATACTATTACTCGTTGTTTTTGTGTTGAGAGAGGGTTTTAGTACATACCCATAATTCTAACCAAAATTAGAGGATGAAACATTATTCAACTCAATTTCTCCTCTTTTGAGCATGTCTTGAATTAGATGTCATAATTGTACACATATGTGAATTACATGTCCTTTAATTCAATGGTAATCAAAGTATTCATTATCCCTATACCATTATGATTTAGGTTGAATATCATCAAAATGTTTTTTATTTGGGTATCAAAACATATTTACAATAAGCAACTTATGAAGCACATTCTATATAGGCTCTCCCAAATTAGAAAATGGTTGTCTAGTAAACTAATTTCTGTAAGGAGGTTAACATTGTAGAGCAAGAGGTTATAGTTGTAACACCTTTTAAAATAATGGAGGATATATGGTTTGAACATGTGTAGCCTTCAGTACTCCATTTCCCACTGTATTCTTATTGCAATTTAAAAGCTTGGGATTATCTACTACTATTTCCAAATTTGGTTTAACATGTTGGTTCTAATTCTAGTTCTAACTTGGAGATTGATGTTAAGATTGATTTTTAATTTGTGAAATTATTTTAATCATCACCTTATTAATTAGATAATTATATATTTTAACACATTTTGAAATGACATCATCAAAATTTTATGGACACTATAATCTAAGACTGAGTGTAGACACCAAACATCCACACATGATGGTTTTGAATGTTACAATTCCCTTGGACCACCTTAAGACCCCTTTGGGCCTAGACTTGACATTTTTACCCCTAAATAAACCTAACCCACCTAACCTAAGTTATTTGACCTTCTAGATAAAACACACCTTTTAACCAACCATACCTTTTACCTGTGACCAACAATGGTTAGGGTGACCATCAACAATCAAGTTCCACCTTCCAAACCACCTTAACTGACCCTTCAATTCTAACTTGATTTTATATAATTATAATTTCTAATTCATATGCAATCCCATGCATGATGAAGTTAAAATTAGACAAAAATATGGATTCTATTTTAACATATTGTTGCACCTCTCCTTCCTTGCCTATAAGAAGAGAGGAGTAGGAGGTGAAAAGGGATCAATCCACAAATTCAATAGATTTTGCATCTAGAGTTTATTTATAAGTCACTATTTATAGAAATCTAGTGATCCATCCATCATATTAGAGATCAAACTTGTCACCACCTCTCAACTGACATCCAAGTACCATTAATCTATTAGAATCATGTTAGAATCCATCAATAAGCCAACCACCTCAACCATTCATCTGATCAATCTTTGGCAAGATAATTATTTATTTTTAGTCTATTAATTAGTTTATTTTCATTTTGTAATCAGCCTAGTATAAACCAATCTCAAAAAAATTCCTTTTGTGATCCCATCAATCTGACTCTTCAGCACCCAAACCCAACACACAATAACTGTCAATGGTCACCTTGACTACCAATGGTCTTTCCAATTGCCAATCGTCACCTCAACTACTGATGGTTACCTCAACCATCGATGGTCCCCCCAACCACTGATAGTCACTATGGTAGGAAATAATAGAAAGCTATTTTCACCCACTTACCCTCAACCAAATCTAACTTTCTTTTCATCTACCTATTCATAGACTTCCAACCTATTTTCTAAACCACACTCAAACTATCTAACATTAATATTGACTCACTTATTTCTATATTATTAATTTATATTCTATTTATTTAGAAATAATTTATTTTATTCAATTTCAATAGATTTTGATTATTTATAAAAGTACTCTATCTTATATTTTATAAACATAATTATTTAAAATGTGTGGATTGACAGCCCTTGAAAAAGGTCTTGCTACTAAGATCTAACTAGAACTAGGAAATCCACCCAGCTATCTATCCAACCAACTATTTACTTTAGTGTTGTATTACTTTTAGGTCATCATCCCAAGCCAAAGAGGAGCTCTTCATAATCATCACATTGAATATGTACATAATCAAATAGGTTTTTAAACCATACCTATATCTAGTTTCTTCTTCTTCCTTTCTTGAAATATAAGCAAAAATTCATTGAAACATTCTAGCATGCCCAGTGGGACCCTTGAGTCTCTACTTAGGTTTCATTTGATGCATCTATATGCTATTCTCTCTATTCTATGATCATAAATGAAATTTAACTTTCTTTTACACTTAAAATAAATTTCATATATTGGTTATTTACAAGTTTAGCCCAAATATTTTAAATTAAAGCAAATTAATTTAATCATAACATCACTTTGGTTTCACACACTAAATCAAACCACCTACATCAATCAAACATTAGACAACTTGAGATAATACCCAACTAGGATTTCATCACCTAGTGGGTACCTTACCCTTTCCTAGAGATCCTAATTAGAGGTAATTACCAAGGGGATAACCATGGTTACCTCAACCATCGATGGTCCCCCCAACCACTGATAGTCACTATGGTAGGAAATAATAGAAAGCTATTTTCACCCACTTACCCTCAACCAAATCTAACTTTCTTTTCATCTACATATTCATAGACTTCCAACCTATTTTCTAAACCACACTCAAACTATCTAACATTAATATTGACTCACTTATTTCTATATTATTAATTTATATTCTATTTATTTAAAAATAATTTATTTTATTCAATTTCAATAGATTTTGATTATTTATAAAAGTACTCTATCTTATATTTTATAAACATAATTATTTAAAATGTGTGGATTGATAGCCCTTGAAAAAGGTCTTGCTACTAAGATCTAACTAGAACTAGGAAATCCACCCAGCTATCTATCCAACCAACTATTTACTTTAGTGTTGTATTACTTTTAGGTCATCATCCCAAGCCAAAGAGGAGCTCTTCATAATCATCACATTGAATATGTACATAATCAAATAGGTTTTTAAACCATACCTATATCTAGTTTCTTCTTCTTCCTTTCTTGAAATATAAGCAAAAATTCATTGAAACATTCTAGCATGCCCAGTGGGACCCTTGAGTCTCTACTTAGGTTTCATTTGATGCATCTATATGCTATTCTCTCTATTCTATGATCATAAATGAAATTTAACTTTCTTTTACACTTAAAATAAATTTCATATATTGGTTATTTACAAGTTTAGCCCAAATATTTTAAATTAAAGAAAATTAATTTAATCATAACATCACTTTGGTTTCACACACTAAATCAAACCACCTACATCAATCAAACATTAGACAACTTGAGATAATACCCAACTAGGATTTCATCACCTAGTGGGTACCTTACCCTTTCCTAGAGATCCTAATTAGAGGTAATTACCAAGGGGATAACCATGGTTACCTCAACCATCGATGGTCCCCCCAACCACTGATAGTCACTATGGTAGGAAATAATAGAAAGCTATTTTCACCCACTTACCCTCAACCAAATCTAACTTTCTTTTCATCTACCTATTCATAGACTTCCAACCTATTTTCTAAACCACACTCAAACTATCTAACATTAATATTGACTCACTTATTTCTATATTATTAATTTATATTCTATTTATTTAAAAATAATTTATTTTATTCAATTTCAATAGATTTTGATTATTTATAAAAGTACTCTATCTTATATTTTATAAACATAATTATTTAAAATGTGTGGATTGACAGCCCTTGAAAAAGGTCTTGCTACTAAGATCTAACTAGAACTAGGAAATCCACCTAGCTATCTATCCAACCAACTATTTACTTTAGTGTTGTATTACTTTTAGGTCATCATCCCAAGCCAAAGAGGAGCTCTTCATAATCATCACATTGAATATGTACATAATCAAATAGGTTTTTAAACCATACCTATATCTAGTTTCTTCTTCTTCCTTTCTTGAAATATAAGCAAAAATTCATTGAAACATTCTAGCATGCCCAGTGGGACCCTTGAGTCTCTACTTAGGTTTCATTTGATGCATCTATATGCTATTCTCTCTATTCTATGATCATAAATGAAATTTAACTTTCTTTTACACTTAAAATAAATTTCATATATTGTTTATTTACAAGTTTAGCCCAAATATTTTAAATTAAAGCAAATTAATTTAATCATAACATCACTTTGGTTTCACACACTAAATCAAACCACCTACATCAATCAAACATTAGACAACTTGAGATAATACCCAACTAGGCTTTCATCACCTAGTGGGTACCTTACCCTTTCCTAGAGATCCTAATTAGAGGTAATTACCAAGGGGATAACCAACTCATCTCTTTGGTTAAGTATAAACTCTGGAAATAGGTATATATTAGCTAAGCACTTGACTCCCTTATCGATGCGGTGTGTGAAGTGAGGGGCTATACCCCAATACTAAGCCATATATTGCTTTCCAATACATATCATTTTTGAGATCCTAAACAACTTAAAAACATCCATATATTTATTTCTAAGACTTATTCTATCAGCCCAAGTGAAGTCACATAATTTCTTGAAATCTTAAGGTATAAGCCAAAAGAGAGACTAAAAAGAACTTTAGGACTTAACATACTTTTTAGAGTGTGATTGTTTTCCTTGATATTTTATGTTATTCTCTTTGTTTGAGTGGTGATATTGTTTGTGTATTATCTCTCCCTTATCTTGTATGGTTCTAACTCACCAGCAATGAAGGAACCTAGTAGAACAGAACCCATCACCAAACCAATCTACCTCTTCTACCTCCTCATCCATAGAGTACATATCTAAATCAAAAAACTCTTCTCATCCTTAAGGAAGTACTTATTTCCTTTGAGAATTTATTTAAGGAGATAAAAACTTTACCACCTTCTTAGATAACAATCTTGTGTCCCTTTAGCATTATCTTAACACTATGCCTCAATATACCCATGCTTCGGTTCCACCTATGGACCCACCTTATGACATGCCTTCCCATATTTTTGGAAACACTTCTATTTCCACAATCATCACCCAACCATTGAATACCCAAGCTTCCTCATCCACCAATAATCCCTTTGATATTACTATGAAGAACCAACCTTCCTAGCCTATAAATACCCTTATACCTTCCACCTCACCAACTCCTCTACCTTAGGAGCAACACAACCACTAGCCACCTATACTCCCCTCACCATAGGAGTACCTATCAATAGTACTATCAAACTTCCTTTAGCTACCCCCAATCCACTAACCACTACCCCACTTTAAAATCTTGTGGTGTCTATACCCTCTACCTTACCACCAATTAGTACAAAGGTCACTACCCTTCCTTTTATTACCAACCCAATAGGTTCCCATTACACCACATATAAGATACATCCCTAACCCACAAGGGCATGTAACTCTACTTAATACCCAACCAATTGTATCCACCTACCCCTACATAGCATCCACCTAACCACCTATGTCCATATACCAATATGTGGCATCTTCTCATCCTCTTACCAATTATCAATATGTCACCCAACCACAAAAATAATATTTACCTTACAATATTCAAGTCTATAACCCCAAACAGATTTGATGAAAATTATCATGGATAAAATGAATACATTAGAGTCAATTATTTCTAGAGCTCACAACATCTTATCATATGACCAAATCCGTAATGAGCCCATCCACCCATCTATCCCTAATAGACCATATTCTCCTCAATGAGAGCTCCCCAAGTTCTCTAAGTTATAGAGTAAGGAGAATCCCCAACAACACCTTAGCGAATTTATCCATGCATGTTATTTGATTACCTATGATGATTCCCTCTTTCTTCATAACTTCCCCATGTCCCTATTTGGTCTATCATTAGATGGATATAGTTCCATAAGAAAACACTCTCTCTTCTCCTTCACCCAATTGGCCCAAACCTTCTTAGATCACTTTTCAATAAATATTTACAAGAAGGTTTCCATCACTTATCTTTATTCTATCTAACAATTTGATGACGAATCTATTACCAATTTTATAGGTTATTAGAAAATCTTAATCAATCAACTTTCATTCTCTTTACCCCAACTCAAATTGATAGACATTTTTTATTAGGCATGTGCCAAGCACATCTCTTCTACATTACATGTTTAGAGCTTCACAATATTTGATAAATATTTTACCATGGCACATAAACTAGAAAATAGTGCCATCTATGAAGGAAAGTTAAAGTTAAAAAACAAAAAATATACCTATAAAACAAATGAGTCCTCTTCCTCTAAACCAACCAACCAAGCTAGTACCAATGAAAAAAGTAAGGGAACTAAAAATATGGTTATCCTTAAGACTGATTCTCCACCATCTATCAATCAACCTAAATCCTCTAACTCCTCAAAGTAAAACATGGAAAACCAAATCCAAAATAATCAAAAGTAATTTAATCCACTTGGGGAATCTTATGCTTCAGTCCTAGAGAAGTTGTTGAAATTTAATATCATATAGCTTGCTCCTATCAAACCTCCTCAACAATTTGCTTCCTCTCATTTTGCACCTATTTGGTAAAATGAGCATGACCTATGTTATTTCCATAGAGTAGTTGGGCATGATGTTATTAGGTGTAAAACTTTCAAAAGCATTTTCCAAACCCTCATTGACAAGGGGATATTTTTTTGGACAACCCCAATGCACCTCTAAACCAAGCCCTCAATATTTTAAGATAACCTTTTCCCAAGAATGCACCTACCATTAATGAGAGTAAAAAATTTGAGTTTTCTCATGATTCCCATACCATCAATATGGTTCTTTACATGCTTTTTTTTAAGAACCTACCACCCAATCTACATATTTCTCACCCTCTCCACTTATTGAGTTAGTGGAGTTACCTTCACCTCTTTTGGAGACCTAAGCTGAGGAAGTAACCTTTTATCCTCCTCCACTTATTGAGGTAGTGGAGTTACCTTCTCCTCTTTTGGACACCCAGATTGAGGAAGTAACCTTTTCCCCTCCTCTGCTTATTGAGGTAATGGAGTCATTAACCACTCCTTTAACTGACATACTAAAACAAGAAACCATCACCATTTTACCTTCTACCTCAACTACCAAACAAATCACTACCCCTTTGGAAATCATTCCCAAAGAGGAAGCCACCATTTCTACACTTACCACAAATGAGTCACCCATCCAAACCTTGCATCTTTTGATTGAAGAAAAGGAAAAGGTCACCATTTCCATTTTTCAACATATGGGTTTATCTTTTAAATCCACCAGCCAAGGAATAAAACCAATCTATAAACCATTATCTAAGTTAGTTTAAAGGTTTAAATTTATCTCTAATCCTGAAATGGATTGGGCCACCTTTTGTCAATAACTAGGGTTCCTTTACGTCTCCAAATTAGAACCTCTAACCACACCTTTGGCTAACCAACCCACCACTTCTACTATCCAAACCCATATATTATCAACCAAACCAATAAAAACCTCTATCAACCCAACCATTTATCAACCATCCATTCATCCAAGTCCCAAAAAACCAAATCATCCTCTATCACAACCAAACCAACTAGAAACCTTGTCATCTTCCATATATATAACCTTAATCACCTATCCTTGAAACTAGAACTCACCTCACCAGACCCATCAAATAAATACTAAGCCAAATCAACCAAGAAGGCAAAGCCACCAAAAGGAAAAAGGGACAAACCTATACCTCCCTCAACCTTTCCCTATATCTTGGTATATCATCCCCCCATTTTTATTAGGAAGCCAATTTTCTCAGCCAAAACCCAACCATTTATATTGGTTACACTAGCACACTTGCTTTCTTACACACCCATCTTAACTAGACTATCAATAACCAAAATACCTACCCTAAAATATCCTATGTTTGATTTATCAACTTTTACTTTACCAAAACCAAAACCATCAACTAAGAAAACCACCTTACTAAAGCCTTCTATCACCAAGCCTATTTCCAAAAAGACTTACATCTCACCAACCAAGTCCAAAACCTCTAAACCCTCTCCACCTTTATCTAAATCCTACTTGACTATTTTCAAAATTTTATTACAAGATTCTTGTTTGACTTTATCTCTTATTAGGATATTAAACCCTATAGGTCTAAAACAAGTATAGTATAAGGACCACTAGGTATGCTTCTATCATATGACACCTGGGTATGACATGAACAAATACAAAGCTCTCTAAACCATAATCCATTGGATCTATGATGAGGATGACTGATTAATAGAGGAACCTTTCATGATCCCATTACCAATCTAACTATAAAAACCACTACCCAACATCTACCTACTCCTCTGCCCTCACCTTAGAGTGATGAGAAACCAAACCAATCTCTTACCCCAACTCTTCCCTCTTTCTATACTATCCATGTGGTCATATGATCACACACTAAACAAAAATATAAGGGAAAGGCTAAAGTGTCCATCCCAAGGACATACCCATCTTCCACCTCCTAACTAAGTCAAAATTAAGAACCTTCACCTTTAGCCAAACCCAAGGTATCTATTCTAGGTGCCTCCCAATCTAACCCCTCTGAATCAATCAGAAGAGTGGTTCTCAAATAATTTCACCAAACCCTGATGAAGATGAGATTATATGAGTTAATTTATACTTCAACTCATCATCTCCAAGCAATGATATAGGAATTATAATCAGTAGAGGTCTAACCTAAAGAGACTCAACCTCTAGCAGCCTTTGTTGGTGCTCTCCAAATTTCCAACCTTGTCACTTTCAAATATTTGACAATACCTTTTATTCACCCTAATGACCTAGATCCCCCTCTTTTCATCACTACCTACATTAACCAAACACACATAAAATAGGTAAGAATTGATGGGGGATATAATATTAATATCATCCCTCCCATGCCTATGATCAACTCAAACTACCAAACAATGTCATGTTTAAAACCTCAGTTATCCTCTGATCCTTCAATGACGCTATGACCATTACTTTAGAAATTTTTGTCCTTCATATCCATTGAGGAAATCACACACTCCCAAATCTCTTATATGTAGTGGAAGGTAAATTATAATACAATATTTTGTTAGGATGATCTTGGATCTACTCCATGGGTTGTATCCCCTCTACCCTTCATCATTGCATCAATTTTGATCATGAAGGTTAGGTTGTCACTATGCAATCTAACCCAAGCCCCTTTTCATCATAAAACATGACTTATCAACCCAAAAACATCCTCCTACCTCTATTTATCACTTCCTCATCGACCAAAGACAAGCCCTTAACCATGAAGGATGAACCCATATCCTCTTCTACTGATGTAGAATATACTATCTCATCCATAATTTTGGACCAAATCCCCACCACAAAACACTTAGAATCCATATTATAATATATTTCATGAGGGTAATATTGCCTTCTCACCCTTTATGCTTTCCCTAATCCCTAAGCATATGGGGAAATTTACCTCTAACCTAGGTATGACCCCAATATCAGATCCATTATTCCCTTTAGACCTTCAAAATATCAAACCCATTTCATCCATAGAGGACTTGACAAACCACTTGACACTTCTACCACCTCCTCTTCACCTTAACCATTCACCTCTAGCTTCTCCTATTTGGACAACCTAGACTTTGCCAAGACATACCTCCATAGATACATTTAGAAAGGATTTGGTCTTAGACAATATGAGCATGGGCCACACAAGTTAATCTCTATTGAGACTAGAAATCCTCATGAGAAACATATCCTCATTTTCATTCTACTCAATAAGAGGAAAACCAAACCACCTAACATCACAGATTTTGAAGAAGACATCCCTTCCTCACCCACCCCTTCTCTACTTAAGTATACAAATGATGAAATCATTGCCCATAACTTTTGTTTTCATTAACATTATCATCCTAAGACCCTTGACTTATCAAAAATAAAGGGTAAACCATAACCATCTGTTAAGCATAGAATATACTGAGAGGGGGGGTGAATCAGTATATTATATATCTTATAAAACTTTCCCTTTATCAAATTCCACTTAATCAAACATTCAAGATATGCAATAAAACTCAAACAATAAACATCACACAAGATAGAGAGAGACACTAGATATAACATGGAAACCTAATGTGGGAAAAACCATGGAGAATAAATCTCAAATATATTTGTGAGAATAAACCCACAGGAGCACCATACCCCTTTGCCAAGTACAAAACTCAACTACAATTCATGAGCACCAACCCATAGGAGCTTCAAACCCCTTTTCCAAGCACCAACCCAGAACCTATTCATGAGCACCAACCCACAAGACCACCAACCCCTTTTTTGAGCACCAACCCAACAATAATTTGTGAGCACCAACCCATAGGAGCACCAACCCCTTTGCCAAGCACCAACTCAACAATAATTCATGAGCACCAACCCACAGGAGGACCAACCCCTTTATGTATACCACACACCTATCTCTCAATGTTGATATCTCAACAAATGATAGAGCAATACAACATCTCCTTCCTCTCTCTCACCTTTGCTCTTCTAAGCTAGATATAACACATACAAATCATATTCATCTCTCACAATTGCTCTTCTAAGCTAGATATTACAATATCAAATCAACCTCTCACACCATCTTATAAATGGCTACTCAAGCCTTTATTTATAACTTTCCAAATGACGTTTGGCCTTCCTCCTTTGTGACCCTTCAATCCTCATGGAAAATGGCACCAATCTTGGATGACCCTTCATATCCAAGCATTTGAAAAGTCATGTGGTGACTCTTCATGACCAAAAACGTCCTTCCCACTTTTGTTCTTATCTTTGGTGACTCTTCATATTCCTCGAAGTGTCCCTTCATGAGAAACTATGCCTTTACTCTTTTGTCTTCACATGGTGACTCTTGGTATTCCCCAAGATGACTCTTCATGGGAAAATGTGTCCCATCCTTCTTTTGTCTTTATCCCATGGCTCTTTGACTTCTCCATGGGCCCTTCTTTTGTCTCATATGCAACCAAAAATATATTCATTAATATTAAATAAATATTAACTCACATTAGCCAAGATAAACAATATTAAATGAAATGGGGCCTTTATCACAATTAATACTAAACCTTTGACATCAATGAAAATATTTCCAATAATCTCCCCCTTTGTCATTGATGGCAACCTCAATCCTAAAATTACCACTTCCTGTCACCTACACATACCATCATCTAAAAACATATAGTAACTCCCCCTTACTATAGCAACCTATACTTGTTCTTTGTACCTATTTTCTACACCTGTACCTATTATTCTCCCCCTTTGACATCAATGGCAAAGGGCCTACCTGGAGCTAACACTTAGCTCCCCCTCACTTGATGTTAAACATTAATGGTAGGAAGTAATAGAAATTACTCCCAACTCCTCTCGTCGATCTTTAAATGTATCCTTTGATTGTGCCTTTGAGAAGATATCTGACAAAACATATACATTGTTCCCTGTCCTTTGAGCATCTGCAATCAACTCATTTGAATCTTTTCTTCTAATCTCATAACCTTCAGCATGAAACCTTAATGTGTATCCTTGATCACAAATTTGACTAACACTCAATAGATTATGCTTAAGACCTTTTACATACAAAACATTTTTAGTCTTAGTTATACCATAATCCAAATTCAAAGTACCTTTTTCGGCTATCTTGGCATTAGTTTTATCTTTGAACCTCACTATACCACCATTGATCTTCTTTAGAGATATGAATTTACTTTTATCTCCTATCATATGCCTTGAACATCCGATATCAATTAACCATGGTTGATCTTTACCTCCCACATGCAGAGTTGTCTGCACCATCATAGAATCTTCATGTTGTTTCTTCTGCCATGTACATGTCTGAACCTTCTCCCTGATGAATGGATCTTTGACACTCTATTTATTCTTCTTGATGAATGGAGCTTTGAAACTCTAATCCTTCTTGACTGAATCGAACATGCTTCTGCAATACCGAGCTATGTGTCTGAAGTTGTTACACTTGTAGCACACTATGGTCTCTTCATCAGAGCTTGATAGAGGAGCAAAAGAGTTGTGGCTTCTGCTTGACTCTACTTGATTTACCTTCTCCTTATTTTTGAAATTGTTAGCTTTTTTTCTACATTCTACTTTCTTGTGAGCATATCCATTACAATAAAAACAATAGCCATAAAAATAAGACCTATTTGTTTATCTCTAACTTTATTGCCTTTTATAGCTTTGTTCTTTCCAGCCTTCTTTATTTTGAATGTCCTCTGTATTTTTCACTTCTCCCCTTTTTGTTTCCTCTTGTGTAAGAGCTTCATCATAGCTCTTTTTCTTTTCAAAACCAATCCCTGTCTTATTTGAATATGCTTTTTGACTTTCCAATATCTTATTCATCATGTTAGTGCTATCTTCAAATTTTGAATCACTGACTACTATATCACTGATTGCTTTCTTAATATCTTCTTTCGAAGAGGCAATTTCAATAACATACCTTTCACAATTTTTTCTTGCTATTTCAAACTATGCTGTGAGATCTTCTTCATTCTTCTTGGCTTCTTCAAAATGTGCTTGTAGATCTTTAATCATTTCCTTTGACTCTTGTTCATTTTTATCGATCTGGCACTTTAATCTTTGATTCTTCTAATGAACAGCTTCTAAGTCTTCTAGGGCACAATTGAGTTCTCCTTCCATATCTACTTCAGCTTCCTCCTCTTCTTCTTCTTGATCATCTTCATGTATAGCCATGAATAAAATCTCTTCTTCTTCTAAATCACTGACTCCACTATCTTCAACTGAGCTAGGATCCTTAGAATACAGGCTCTTCTTCTCGAATTTCTTCTTGGATTTGCCTTTGAAATTCTTATTGTATGTAGGCTTTTCTTCTTCATCATCATTATCCTTATCTAGGCATCTAGTTGAAAAATTTCCAATCTTTCCACAATTAAAACATTTAAAAGGTAATTTTCCTTGATATTTACCTGTTCTTTTTTTTGGCCTGCGAATGAAAAGTGCTTCATTGTCATCTTCATCATCACTAGAACTATCACTTTATTCTAGAATCTTAGCTTTCTCCTTCTTTGATATCTTGAAAGCCACTTCTCTCTTTAAGGGTTTATCTTGTTCTGTCCCCATCTCATATGTCGTGAGAAAACCATGAAGCTCATCCATCTTTAGCTTGGCTAAATTCTTCATCTCCTCGATTATTGAAACCTTTGCATCATATCTCATTGGTAGAGATCTCAAAACCTTTTGCACCACCATTGACTCTTCCATTATTTCTCCAAGACCTTGAATCTAATTTACTATCTGATCAACTCGCAAGAGATAACTTGTTATATCTTCTTCTTCCATCTTCAAACTTTCAAATTGCCTTCTAAAAGTTTGCAGCTTAGCTTGATGAACCTTGCCATTACCTTTGTAAATATTCTCAAGTTTTACTCAAGTTTCATGAGTATATTTACATTTCATAACTTTAACAAATTCATATTCACACAAACCACATAAAATAGCATTTAAAGCTTTAGCATTACATTCACTTGCCTTCTTTTCTACTAGAGTAATTGTAGATGTCTGTGGCTCTTCATAATCCTCCACCACTAATTTCCATATGTCAAATCCAAGGGCCATCAAATAAACCTTCATTCTCATGCTCCAAAAATCATAATTCATCCCATCAAACAAAGGTTCCTTATTTGTAGAAAATCTTTCTTGTGACCCAGCCATCATGCTTTCCCGATCTACCTTCAAGCTGTAAAACTTTTTCAAAAGGAACCTACTCTGATACCAATTGTTAAGCATGAAATATACTGAGAGGGGGGGTGAATCATTATATTATATATCTTATAAAACTTTCCCTTTATCAAATTCCACTTAATCAAACATTCAATATATGCAATAAAACTCAAACAATAAACATCACACAAGATAAAGAGAGACACTAGATATAACGTGGAAACCTAATGTGGGAAAAACCATAGAGAATCAATCTCAAATATATTCATGAGAACAAACCCACAAGAGCACCATACCCCTTTGCGGAGTAAAATACTTAGCTACAATTCATGATCACCAACCCACAGGAGCTTCAAACCCCTTTGTTGAGCACCAACCCAACACCTATTCATGACCACCAACCCACAAGAGCACCAACCCAACACCTATTCATGACCACCAACCCACATGAGCACCAACCCCTTTGTAGAGCACCAACCTAGCAATAATTTGTGAGTACCAACCCATAGGAGCACCAACCCCTTTGCCAAGCACCAACTCAACAATAATTCATGAGCACCAACCCATAGAGCACCAACCCCTTTGTGTATACCACACACCTATCTCTCAATGTTGTTATCTCAACAAATGATAGATCAATACAACATCTCCTTTCTCTCTCTCTCTCACCTTTGCTCTTCTAAGCTAGATATAACACATACAAATCATATTCATCTCTCACAATTGCTCTTCTAAGCTAGATATTACAATATCAAATCAACCTCTCACACCATCTTACAAATGGCTACTCAAGCCTTTATTTATAGCTTTCCAAATGGCCTTTGGCCTTCCTCCTTTGTGACCCTTCAATCCTCATGGAAAATGGCACCAATCTTGGATGACCCTTCATATCCAAGCATTTGAAAAGTCATGTGGTGACCCTTCATGACCAAAAACGTCCTTCCCACTTTTGTCCTTATCTTTGGTGACTCTTCGTATTCCTCAAAGTGTCCCTTCATGAGAAATTGTGCCTTTACTCTTTTGTCTTCACTTGGTGACTCTTGGTATTCCCCAAGTTGACTCTTCATGGAAAAATGCATCCCATCCTTCTTTTGTCTTTATCCCATGGCTCTTCGACTTCTCCATGGGCCCTTCTTTTGTCTCATATGCAACCAAAAATATATTCATTAATATTAAATAAATATTAACTCATATTAGCCAAGATAAACAATATTAAATGCAATGTGGCCTTTATCACCAATAATGCTAAACCTTTGACATCAATGAAAATATTTCCAACACCATCACTATGACACATCCGTAGATGATAGGAGACAACTCTCCTACTATTAATACCATTTAGTGTTAGGATGATGATTCCATTCTCACCTATCTTGGTGCACTAGATTTATCCATCCACAAATCCCTTCCTCTTGAGATTTTGACCATGTTTAATGAATCCACCATGGATATCTACGTAGACACTCTAAACAACGCCTACATTGTCAAACTTGGCTAATCACTAAATTCTAAGGAGTTTGAGGACTTCCCCTCCTTTTTTCAATACCACAACATAGCCTTCACTTGGTCATATGATAACATACCTAGAATTAACCCTTCCATTTCCACCCATAACATAGTAATAAACCATGATGCTAAGCCCATTAAGTATAAACTTTGGTGAATGCACCCTCACATAGCCATTCTCATCAAAGATGAGCTTCAACATCTCTTGTATGTCAATTTCATTCAACCCATTGACTATCCTCCATGGGTATCAAATATCATGCCTATCACCAAATCCATAAGGGGACTACACATTTTTTTATACTTTCATGACCTCAAATTCACTTACCCCAAAGATTACTTCCCTCTACCAACCATCGACTAGCTAGTTGATCTTATATCCATCCACAAGATGTTATCCATCATGGATGGATTCCCATGTTATAATCAGATCCTAATCTCCCTTGAAGATCAACACAAAACAACCTTTATCACCCCTTGGGGAACCTTATACTATAGGGTCATGCCTTTTGGATTAAAAAACATTGGTATAACCTACCAATGTGCCATGATTTATATCTTCCATGACCTTATCCAAAAAATTATCAAGGACTATGTTGATGACCTTCTTAAGAAATCTAAATATCATAAATATCATTTAGCCATTCTCAAGATTATCTTTGAGTGCCTCATCCATTACCATGTTTTTCTTAACCCTAAGAAGTGCATCTTTAGGGCTCTATAAGGAAAGCTCCTTAGATTCATCATTTAAATTTGGGAAATTGAAGTTGATCATACCAAAATCAAATCAATCCTCAGCATGTTTCTTCTAATCAACCTCATGTAACTACACAATTTTCAAGGAAAGCTACAATCCATTTGTATTTTTATCTACAAAATTTAGATTGATGCCAACCCTTCCACCACCTTCTAAAGAAGGACGTATATTTTAAGTGGAATATTTATTATTTAAAGGACATTGATTAACTCAAATAGTACCTTTTGTCTCCACCTATACTCATCCCTCCCAAAGATAGACAACCTTTCTACCTTTATATCTCTACCACTAACCACTCCCTAGGGGTAATTCTTGCTCATCGAAATAAGTAACACAAAGAGAAATCCATCTATTACATAAGTTGCATGCTTGAAGAATACAAGACTTGGTACTCCCATACTGATAAAATTTTCTTAGCATTGGTCTTTTTGGCCACCAAACTTTTCCACTACCTTCTTAACCATAAAACATATGTCATAACAAATACCAATCCACTCTAGTATATGCACTCCAAACCATACCAAAACCAACATATGGCCAAGTGGCTCATGATTTTACAAAGTTTAACCTTGATTTATTTTATTAAAAGTCAATTAAAAGGAAATTCATTACTAACCAATTGGTTGAAGCACCATTATTAGACAACCAAACTCCTCCTCTTGAGTTTCTATATGAGTCCATCATGACCCTCTCAAGTATAATTCACCTATCAATTCACTATGTTCTTTGATGGATCAAAGTGTCAACATGGTGGGGGAGATAGCATCATACTTATTCCCTTTAATAGTGAACCTCTTCCTTTGTATTTCAAGCTATATTTTAAATGTATCAATAATATGGTTGAATATGAAGCCCTAGTAATAAGCCTTCAAATGAAATTAGCCTTGGGAGTTAGAATGATCAACATATTTGGTGAATCCAAACTTCTGGTCAATAAAATCAATGGCTCTTACCAATGTAAGAATGATGTTTTTCAATATTATAAAAAACTTGTTGACAAACTCTTAACATCATTTGAACACTACCATATCTAGTCAACCCTATGATCTAGCAATAAGTTTGATGACAACATGGATTCCTTTGCCTCTTAGATCCCATCTACACCATCTAACTCTAGGATATATATCATTATCCATCCTTATGTAAAACCATATTCTCTCAACATCTTCAATGTGGAGAATACCCAGCCTGATCTTTGGTATCAACTATCTCAACCTTGTCATCATTCATTCTGGTCTTTCTCAAAATGCTCAAAGATAATTTATCTATAGTACCTCATGTTTCACCATTATGGGGGTAATTATTTATAAATGTAGATTTTATAGTCTCCACTTCCATTGCATATGTAGTCATGAAGCCTCTTATGCTATCAAAAAAATACATGATGGGATCTATGGGGGACACTTTAGTGGCCTAATTATATCTAAACATATCCTTTGCCTTGGCTATTACTAGTCTACCCTAAACCAAGATTGTTATGATTATGTGAAAAAGTGTGTTAAGTGTGAACAACATGCCAATTTACATCATGCACCTAGTCATTGTCTCCATGTATCCACTAATTTGTATCCCTTCTCACAATGGGGTCTAGATCTTATTGGTGACATTAACCCCCATTCCTTATATGGACACCATTATATCATCACCATGACTAAGTAATTTACCAAATGGGTAGAGGTTATTCCTCTAGTCTTAACCAAAGAGGAGAAGATTATTGACTTTATCAACCATCACATCATCTATCATTTTGGTGTTCCTCACAAAATTATCACTAATAATGGTAAATATTTAAAAAAAATAAGTCTAGGGTCTTTATGATGCATTCAATATCAAGTTAATTTTCTCATCACCCTATCTCCCTAAAGAAAATGGACAAGCAGAAGCCTCTAATAAAACCCTCAATAACATGATCACTAAAGTGGTCAATGCATCTAGTCAGGATTGACATTTACACATCCCCTTCACCTTATGGGCATATCATACTAGAATTTTAACCCCTACAAATGCTACACATTTTTATTTTATGTTTGAAGTGGATGCCATTTTTCCTCTTGAAGTACAAATAACTTCTCTTCTCATATCATTACAAGATCTCGTTTATGAAGATGATTATCATCAACACTGTTTAGCCCAACTTGAGCTACTTGATGAGCATCACTTAGATTACCTTACCCATCTTCATGTCTATTAAGAGCATATCAAATGTGACTATAAAAAATACTTTAGAGTGAGATAAATCAACATAAAATACCTCATCCTAAAGGAAAACCAACATGTCACCAATATGGATAAAATCGAGTGGGGTAAGTTTACTTCCAATTAGCTTGGACCTCATATCATAACCCATAATTATGGATCAATAGATTACCAGTTGTCCTCTCTTGAAGGCAACCCAAAACCTGAGCCCCTCAATGCTTTGAACCTACATCATTTCTTTTTTTGAGGAGGATCAAACTCATCTTTTGTCTAACTTAATCTCATCCCTTGCTTACCAACCAAAATCATCTCCCTATTTTAGGGACAACTGGTTAAAACTAAATCATGTGATTTCCTATCATATTCATAGCCTAATCTTAAATAATGGGTACCATTACTCTACCCATGATATGATTTTCATGGTACTTTTTACCCCTTTTATAGGATAGATTCTTATGATCGTTACCACCTAAAACTCTCTACACTTCTTGTGCTTCTAGTTTTGACTCCATAAAGGTGAACCTTTAAGCCTATATAAGCATGTCTATGTCAAGAAAACATCAACATCTAAACCAATATAAATCATGGGTCATTTATAGCATTTTCAGATTTCTCCCTTGAAAGATAGATGTTGAAAACATATTCAAAATTTCTCAAAGATGGACTACTTATTTAAAGGATAACTATCAAAAGCATTACAAAAATCATACAAACTTAGACCACTACCTTGAAGGATGGATGAGTAAATAATTTATTAAAAAAAGAAATTTCTTGGAAGCTTGCTACATCGATCAGCTTCCCCAACTCCCAAGCAACAAAAAATAAATAAAAGACCCATTTTCAAGTAATAGAAAAAATAAAATAATTTTGAAAGCCACAATCAGCTCTCATAAAGCAAAATAATCTTAAAAGCCACAATCAGCTCTCATGAGTAGACTTCCCACATTGATCAGTCTACACTTTGTATCGCATATAATTATTTATATTGACTCCTTGGTAACCTATAAAAGAGGCATGATAGTCTCACAAGAAGGTTCTATTTTCATCCATCTCCCCTTTTATACACTATAAGCAAGGGATTTTGAGTTTACTTAACATTATGTGATCAAGACACCTTTTTAACTAACTAAAAAATGCTAATATGAAGAATTCAAAGGACTTATGTTCCTTAATCCAATCTAACTTTAGTTTTATTTTAGTCCCTATCAAATAAAAATCATCATTTCCTCTTCATATCCTATTATGACTAGTTGACATATTCACTAAGATGTTTGTCTATTGATTATATTATTTGTTCTCACATATAGTGTTGTTAATTAATTTACTTTATGTGCTCTACCTTAGGCAAAGTAATAATAACCATAATCATAAACACCGCACATCAATATATATCATAAACAAAAATGTACATCATTAGCATATCCATCAACATGTCAAAGTTAAGCATACATGAAAAATAAAGCAATCAACCATTTTCACCAAATGTCTAAATCTAAACAATGAAGTATATACTCATTAAAATTTATCATGTCATAAATCATAACCATGATTAAAAAAAGATACATCTCATCACATGCCTAGCTAGGGGAGTCTACATCAGTACCTAGTATCCATAACATAAGCATAATCAATATGAACACCAAAACCATAAACAACAAGAAATAAAGAAGGATCATATCTATAAATCATGAGTCAATAAAACCATAATGTATACAACAATATATATGTCTCTCTCTCTCTCAAAATGTATATCTCACTACATTGGCTCATAGGTTGGTATCAAAATGATATAGAAAAAAATAACATATATCATAAACAATGTCATGACTATGCCCCTGGGAAACCAATATCTCTTGGTGCCTATCCCCTAAATTACTTATATGCCTACCTACTAGAGCAACACACTAACCTCGTGTCACCATGTGAGTACCACTTACCAAACTAGCTCTATACTCCCCCTATCAGGTCTCATCAGGATAATGCCTCAGGACTATAGCCTCATAATAGTGTAAATCCCCTACTATGGCTAGGTATCATGCCATGGGGATAGTTCCCATTGGTCCTATAAGTGTTGTGGCTCCTCCCCCAATTTGTCTCAAGGATTCTCTCTCCTAGGTAACCAAGGCTAGTAAAACTCTATCCCGGTCCCTATCACTTATAAGTATCAACACCTGACCCTATAAAGCAGCCATCTAACATTATAATTATATAATATG
Source organism: Torreya grandis (assembly GCA_037957365.1). Taxonomy (NCBI): domain Eukaryota; kingdom Viridiplantae; phylum Streptophyta; class Pinopsida; order Cupressales; family Taxaceae; genus Torreya; species Torreya grandis. The sequence goes on along the minus strand of JARHVA010002591.1, from coordinate 65,632 downwards.
TGCATCTATAGTGGTTATCACCACTTCTACTTGTTCATCTGGGGTACCTCCCTAAACTTATACCTAATGACCTCTACTAGCAAGGTCCATATTCATCTACCTCCTACCACCATCATCCCCACTAAAATATACTATCACAAAAAAATCATGGTACCATGTAGGGTAACCATTTAGAAAACCCACATCATTAATCACTAGCCTCACGAGAGACACTTCATGATCAAGTAAAGTCCACATGGGCTATGGCTTAGGTATAAGTATCTCTATGTCCTCCCACCTATACTTATGGAATGGTCCTGAGATACCCTTAACTAGGCTAAAATGTATCCAAACCCTATCTAATGGGATGAGCTCTACCTCCCCATCTCTCTTTCCAAAGATCCACCTATAACTCTACAAGGATAAAGTTTGCCTCATGTATCTGGCCCACTCTAGAAACTTGACATAGGGCCTCTAGATAACATCACCTATAATCAAGGCCTCCAAGGCACCTCTGAACCAATCTACATCATGAGTTCTTCTTCCTACACCTAGAGTGACAAAGTCATATCTCCACTACATGAAATCAACTAGAACATCTATTTAAGCATACCCCACCCATAATATCCCCATTAGATTCAACACTCAGATGTGCTCATAAGCCTATAAATGTAAGAAACACTTGATGTTAATGTTGTACTTCTTATGATCTTTGAATACCCACAACTCCTTATATATCTAAAAAATTAGCACATGTACCCATCCAAACACTATGCATCTCAACCAATACCCCTAATAGTAAATAGGTAAACCTCCCACTACTCGAATATGATAGGGTAAAATATGACACAACCATCATCATCATGGTCATCAATCTCCTCTCACCCTTTTCCCTATGATAGATTTTAGAGTAATTAAAACACCCTACATACCACCTTACATGATCATGGTCATCTCCATATATCATATCTAAGAACTCCTCCAAATCTTCTCACTCAATATGATATATTGGATTGCCTTGAAGGGGAAACCATGTGATCCTATGCACATCCTAAGGAAATATTTTCATCTTACTAATGGGTAGTAGGAAGGTGTTCATGGATAGATCCCATCTCTTGATGAGGGCCATGATCATCATCATATTTTTTAACATGTGTTGGTAACATTATATTGATCCAATCTTGACCTCCTCCATATGTTCCCAATCCACTGGGGTCATCCCTGAGTGGGTCTCCATGAAGATGCAAGGTACCTGATCCTAAATTTTGATTTGATCTTGTACCTAAAATATTCAATAGCCAACAAACTTAGTTTTCTATATTATTTTTTCCTATGAACTCTGCTTATCACACCTACCTCACCCTCTATTCAACTCATAAACATCTAACCTATCCTATCTCAAAACCTACACATTCACCTTTTTTTCCTAGTACACCTAGACCCAATATTAATTATTATTTATAAACCATCAATTATCAACCCCTACCCTTAAAACATTAACCTAAATCCTCAAAAACTAACCAAAACATTCAAACTATTAAAATATAAACTTAAAAAATGTGCAAAATATTCAACTTTACAACATTCTAACTTTTCAAAACCAACCCCCACCCTAGTTGATTGCTGATATTCATGGTGACCACCAATGGTTATGAAACTAATTACTGACAATCATTGACCATCGATAGTCAGGTATGACTTCTATGGTTACTATCATGACTGCTAGTAGAATACCCAAACCCACCCCCCTAAAATTTCACTTAAACACCAACCAATAGATATAAATAAACCTAAACTTGACCTTTACCTTACCCTAGATACCCTACCCTAACCCATTTTGTAATTCACCCAAAAAATTCATCAAAACTACTCAATACCCTAACACACTAGGTCATCCAAAACCACAACTACACACAATCAAACAATTCCATGTAAATAAAAAACCATAATCTAATACAAATTCACATCTAATCTATCAATTTAAAAAAAAGCCTACCTCATTCCTTGACCATCATCAAGGAAGATTCTTTGGACCGACTTCCCATCCTCATCTACATACATGCCCACCTTACATCTTTGTTGGTCCACTTGGTCCACATGTCTAACTCAACAATTAACCAATCACTAACATCACCATCTTAGAACAATCATAAACACCACAAACACAACAAATCTCACTACCAATAGTCAAAATTTCAAATGAGTCCAAATGACTCACTTTTTTTGTTTTGAACACCAAAATCTTAGGATTTTCCCCTTGACCATTGACTATTAGGGTGACCATTGATGGTCACTTATTCAACACTGACCATTGATGGTTAGGGGTTTAACTTTTTACCTTTACCTCTTCACATAAATTTTTTAAAGTAGGACCAAATCAAGCACCCACCCATGGAGACTACCTTCTTTGCCCACCTCAACAACCACCTCATCACCTCACCTTGGGTCCATTTTGAACCAACTAGTGCATGTTTTGTGATGAATTTTTCCTATTCCTTTTGACCACAATGACATTAATTATCATGTTGAACTAATTTATAACTTTTACTACCTTGCGTACACCCAACCAACTTATTTCTTTTTGGGATCACTTCCTACCTCAAATACCTATAGCTTCACCAAACTAATTTTTGTTTTCCTTGAGAATACTTCCTACCTTGGATACCCATGAAAACATTGACATTACATAGAATACTTTCATTTATGAGTATAACCCACCCACCATGCCTAAATGTGACTATGCATTCCACTTATCACTTGTCCTTTTAACATTGACCTTTATTTATACCAATTATGGCACCTAGTCTATGCACAATCTTGGCTATCACACATTTTATCAAACTTTGTGCATGCATTTGCACTTCAATGCCCAATCTTTATTTCACCCAATTTTATCATCCACTACCCACTCATAAAAACCATACTTGATTCCATTTTACCTCATCAATTCCTAGTTTGAGGGGGAAAACCTCCTCTTATGCTCCAGGTAACTTGACCTTCGACCCACAAGCCATTTTTGTTTTTAGCTTGTCGATTTAAGATGTCTAACAAAAAATGGCAAAATGTAGACACCAAAAAATTTTACATGGTGGTTCAAAATGTCATAATTCCCATAAACCACCTTAAGACCCCCTTAGGCCCAAATTTTACCTTTTGACCCCTAACTACACCTAACCCACCTAACCTAAGTTAGTTAACCTTCTGGCTAAAACCCACCTTTTAACTAACCCTACCTTTGACCCCTAATTTTCAATGGCTAAGGTGACCTTTGACGGTCACCTTGACCTCTAATAGTCAGGTTTCACCACCCAAACCACCTTAACTTACCCTTTAATTTTGACTGATGGTCACCCTAACTATCGATAATCAGGTTCCACTAGCCAAACCACCTTAATTAACCCTTCAATTTTGACTTAATTTTCTATAATTAAAATGTCTAATTTGTATGTGAGACCATGCATGAAAAAGTTAAAATTAGATAAAAAATTAGACTTCTTGTTAACATCTTATTACACCTATCCTTCCTTGACTATAATAAGAGAGGATTAGGAGGTCAAAAGGGATCGATCTACAACTTCAAGAGCTTTTGCATCTAGAGTTTCTTTGAAAGTCACTTCTTCTAATAATCCAATGATCTAGCCATCATGTTAGAGAGAAAACATGCCATTACCCCTTAGCCAATAACCAAGTATTGTTACTCTATTGAAATCATACTAGACTCTATTAATAGTCCAACCACCTCAACCATTCATCTAATCAATCTATGGTAAGATAAGTATTTATTTTCAATCTATCAATTACTATGTTTTCATTTAATAATCAACCTAGTACAAACTAATATCCTAGAATTACCTTATATGATCACATCATATGATTCTTAATCACCCAAACCTAACACACAATAACCACCAATCGTCACCATAACCACCAATAGTCTATCCAACTGTTGAAGGTCACCACAACCTCCAATGGTCACCTCAACCATCGATGGTCACCCCAATCAACGATAGTCATTATGGTAGGAAATAACAACAAGCTATTTTCACCCACTTAACCTCAACCAAATCCAATTTGTTTTTCATTTACCTATTCATAGACCCCCAACCTATTTTCTAAACCACACCCAAACTATTTAGCATTATTATTGACTCACTTATTGATATATTTGTCATTTCTAGTCTATTTCTTTAGCAAGCATTTCTTGTATTCAATTTAAGTACATTTTTTTTATTGATGAAAGTAATTTATCATCGATTTTATAAAATTAATTATTTAAAATGTGTGTATTTATAGACTCTGAGGAAACTCTTCCTTTTAGGATCTAACTAGCGCTAGGCAATCCACCCAACTATCTATTTAACCAACCATTTGATTTAGTGTTCTCTTATTTATAAGTCATCCTCCCAAGCCAAAGAGGAGATCTTCACAATCATTTGATTCAATGTGCACCCAATAAAATAAGTTTTTCATCCATACCTGTATCTAGTTTATTCTTCTTCCTTTCTCAAAATATAAGCTAAAATTCATTAAAACATTATGCACCAATTTTTAATTCAATTTTGTCATTAAGATGTTTACCATCTTGATATTAGGAAGTTCATGGGGAATATAATAAATAGTGCACACCATCATTGAAGATATGTATCAAAGCTCTCTCCTCCTCTTTATTTAATAACACATATGTCAAGCATGGTTAACTCATGTTCAATGTTATAATAAAGGTGTTTATTTAAATTATTTTACAAGTAATCAAAAGTATTAATAGAACCATTTGGTATATGTGTAACCCACTCCAAGGCAATAATAACCAAACTTTATGAAAATAATTAAAGTAATAAATTAGAGTTATATCTGACCTCTTGATAGGAAACAAAGAATAGGCTAAGGTGTTATTTTGGTTAACCTTTTCCTTTATGCTTATAAAAATTTAGAATCTCAAAATGAGATAGAAGGAGTGTTTGGAAATTAACTTAATCAAATGGATATGAATATATATGATCTAGTTTATACTTTTAACTTTTATTTTTGTCTTGTAGTCTCAATATTGCATCTTTCATAACCTGTAATTCTTAAGAAAAGGAAATATATTGAGAAAAAGGTGGAGGATTATTTGGTTGAGAATAGAATTGGGAGTTTTCCATGTTTGTGGGAATTATTTATCATAACTAATTATAAGTATTATTTATATTTATAGGGTTTGATTGGCTAGGTGGAATTTGGTATTAGTTTGGATTAGAAGGAGGAATGGATAAATATTGCTATGTATGAGGAATCTAGTATTGAGTATGGTTAGACTATGGGATGTAAATATGTTGTTGTATATAAGGAATTTATTGTGTTTGAATAAGGACTTTATGTTGAATGGTAGGGATTTTTTGTTGCATGGAACTAACTTGTTGAACCAAGGGAACTTTTTACTATGTCTTGGAATAGACATTAGTAGAATTGCATTGGGGAATGTGGTAATTAGAAGTAATGTTATAAATATAAGGACTTGTTGAAGAAAACTTTAATATTTTTAACTATTTAGAGTGAATTTGAACATGTGTAATTTGACACGTGGGATTAATATCCACTTTTTGAGATTGGGATATGTTTATTAGAGTTTTTCCACAATAGGTTGTAAAGAATATTTAGGTGTAATTTCTAAATAACAATGATTATCTCAACATTTGGTAATGGCTCAAAAAACATACCCTCTCTTTGATGTTCAAGTGGATTATTATTTCCTAAATTAAGGACCAAAGTATAAAGGTCATTAAAAATTTTACTCATTTGTCATACTTGATCTTAGATGTTAGGCTAGACTTGGGATGAGGCAAGTAGTTCCTTACATTTCCTAGACATTTATGTATTTTTAGACACTTGAAAATTGGGGGATCATGATTTAAATATGGTTCATCATCATTCCACTTGGATAGTACTTGGTGGTGGTGATATTGGACACATGTTTTATATGGTAAAATCATGAGGAGCTTTGAGACCCAACAAAGATGTCTTCTTTATTATCAAATAAGTGTTTCTCAAATTTGTGTTGAAATGAATCATACACCAGTTCCACTTCCTCATACCTATTTTGATGAACTTATACATTATTTAGTTTAATGAAATCCTCTTATTCATGGGGAGAATTAGTTTGATATGTGAATGAATCAATTTTAACCTAAGCCTAATCATCCTCATAAGTGGCATTATAATCCATACCAATTCATGTATAATGAGGAATATTGGACAAGAAATTTGGATTAGATATAGATGGCAATAGGATAATATGAAATTTAGAAATTAACACAGGAAAACTTGGATTTGAACATAATTAACCCAAACACAAGTGAATAAAATGGAATCTCAATTGTAACTGGCCTTAGAACTAAGAACTTAGGAATAAGACTAGAATAGTTTCAAACCCACATGAATAGAGTAAAAATATGATTTCAAATAAAAGAGGTATGGTTTGAGACATAATTTGGACATAAGTGGTAAAAATTAATAATTTGGACTTGGATTATCGATAGAGCAATGATATAATTTCACACAAAGGAGGTATGAAATATACAAGTTTTAAATAAGTCTAGACCAAGAACATTGACAAAGTAATGCCTTTTTATGTTGGTGTATGGAAATTAGGACAAAATTATGAAACCATAATAAATTAGGCTAATACTCAATCTATCAACCATATTTTAGTGATTAATGGGATTAATCTACATTAATCAAGTCTTTTGATATACTTTCCCTTAAAGAGAATAAAATTTAATATTCTTTAAAGAAGTTATTACAATTATTGATAGGATTTTTACACCCCACTTCTCTCAAAAATTTTGTATGTAAAATATATATTTAGGGGTTTTTAAAATTTTCATCCCTATATTAATGAATGTGTTGATGCCAAAGATTCTTAAACTAATGTTTTCAAGGGCTTTCTATATGGTCCCAATATACTTTTTGGTACATGGGAAATTTAGAACTATCTGTTAATTGGATGTAAGATCTTTTGGGCCATTCACCAAAGGGTTTAGTCCCTTTATGACCACTTTATTTGTATGAGTTTCAATTAAGTGATATTGATGCAATCAGGCTTTGAGGGACCACAAAATAAGATATCATTGTCATAACCTCAATTTTTATACCCCATCATGTAATAGGTTTGGTATGATGCTAGGTAATTATATCATTCACCATGCCCTAAGGACTCACAAAAATTTAATGACACCCCAAATGTTGAGCCAAAATAAAAACTAAGTTATTACCATTTTGATTCATGAAACTCCCACTAAGGATGAGTGAAGAACACAATTTGAAAATCTTAGGGATTTACAACAAATAAAACATTTTTTTTTTGAATCACTCAAAGGGGAGAGTATGGATTTAAAACAAATAGAACATTTTTATTTTTGAGTCACCCAAATGGGAGATCATACATGTATAATATCCCCAAAACACACACAATTAAGAAGCAACAAATAAAATTTCATGAAATGATAAATATTTGACAAGTAAGCAAGTGTTCTTAAAACCTAAAATGAAATGTGGCTTAATTTTTAAGCACCAAAATTAGATGTGAATTAATTTTTAAGCACTCAAAATTAAACATGAATAGAAAATACAATTATTTTAATATATCACCCCACTTTTTAAAATTGCAAGCAAATAGGGTGAGTAGTTTTACTTAGGGGGTCTTTGACAAGTGAAGGAGGTTAATTTTTAAATGTTTTCCAATTTTCATGTTATGACACATAAATGATTTCACCATTTACTAGAAAATAATTTTATTAATTTCAAAAAACCTACAAAACAAAATAAAATATAACATAAAACAAAATAGACAAAGTAATTTCACTGATTACTTGATGATTTCACTGATTAGAAGAATATTTTTGCTGATAAAAACACAATTTATCATTTTATAATTTTTTGGTGTTCAACATATAATTACAAGACAAACTCAAGATGGAGAGTGACGATGATGGGTGAGTTTTTTTTTAATCATGAATATTAAATGGAGAAGGAGATAGAGATGGGACTAGACACCGACAACATATAATGGATTCTGATCCCCATGTAGTCAATAAAAAGCTTATTTTAGAAGGAGAACCCAACAATACTAAGAAAAAAGGAATCTCAGCAGGTAAGGAAGTGGTCAAACCTGATGAAGGTAAGTTTTATTGGATTTTGAAAATTAAGTGTTTGTCAAATGATAATAAATAAATATGCCCTATAGAATAAATTTAGACTATTAAATATGGTAAAGACATTAATATTAAATTTTTTCCATCCCTCATTAACTAAGGCTCCTCTATAATGGACTATGCTCTTGTTAGAAATTTTATGGGGGCTAGACCTAACATAGATATGTTTAGATCATGTGACATGGAAAATTGGAAACCTAAAGGTCACATAAAAATACTATTAATGGTGAATGGATTTTTCATGATCAAACTCAACAACTCTAATGATTGTGCCTAAATATTAGTTTAAGGCCTATGTTTCTTTGGAAGATTATGGATTTTACTAAAGAAATGGCATCCATGTTTCAATCCAGAGTTAGAGAACATTAATGTAATGTCCATATGGGTTCATACTCTTATTCTTCCATCTAAGTGATGGGATGAGGACCTCTTTATTATCATAGCCAAAAAATTTATGTATTTTATAATATTTGATCTAACTAAAAAATCTAGATCTAGGTTTATTCATGGACTATTCTGTGTAAACACATCTGTGAATCAAGAGCTTCCTTATTTGGTTTTATTGTAGACCCCTTTTGGAATACACAACCAAAAAATTGAGTTTGAAAAATTAGCTCTACTATGTGAAAAATGTCACAAACTTGGTCACCTAACTAAGGTTTGTCCAATAGGAAACAAGACTAAGACACCTCAGCATAAGCCATTTTGGAAAAAAAGAGGAGGTGTGAATTTTAAGTATGCTAAAATAAATCAAGCTTTAAAAGAGAACATAGAGCAGGTGACAAAGGAAGTTTCATCAGATGAGATTTATATAGATAAGGTAATACATACAAAATAAGAAGTGATATTAGAAAAATTATATTTTGAAGAGGGAAATTAGATTGAAGGAGATAAAAATAAGCCTTCAGAGGGATTTTATTATTTAAAAAAATAAGAAAGTTAAACCCATAGTATAGATTTGGATTTGGTAAAATATTCATAGATAGAGATGAACTCATCCAGGGTTTAAATTTATAATGCCAATTTTAACCAAATTTATGAGCTAGATTAAATAGTCTCGAAGATAGAAGAGAGATCAGATAAGATATTATTTTAAGAGAATCCAAAAATTATGAATAATTTTGAAATCATATCATAGTTGGAAGAGGATCTATAATTATTTCAATCTCAACAAATTCATAATTTTCAAGTCATAAGTTTGAAATAAACTGAGACAAAATTCAAGGCTACAAATATAAATCACCCTATATCTTCCTCCCCTAGAGATTCTCAAGAGGATCTAGTTGAGTCATAAGAAATTTTCTCTACCCCTTAACATAATAAAAAATCCAAATTCATTTCCTTTCTAACCACCAAAAGAGGTACCAAAGGAATGGCTATCCATTCTCTACCAAAATTAGGTAGGTCTTCTAAAAAGGAAGTTATCAAAAATAATATTGATGTTGAAATTGTTGATGGAATTAAAACTGTGCTACCTTTAATGGAGGTAATCCTTCTCCTTTTAGTTAAATATGTTAATCTTTTCATGGATATTAGAGGAATGAATAATTATTCTAAATATAAATTTTGTATAGATTTTAGGAAAAGTCATAAGCCTAATATCTTGGCCATTCAAAAATATAGAATTGATGAGGTTTTCTTTGATTTAGAAAAAGAGGCCTATTGGAAGGATGTTGGTAGTATTTGTGTTATCTTTGTTGAAACTTTTAGTGGTCTCATCACCTTTTGGGATAGTAAAAAATTGATTGGGGAATCTTTATGTAAGTTACCTAGCCAACTATCTATTAATTTATAGACTTGTTATATGGAAATCAATGGATTTTGTCCAATATTTATGATCTTAACTCTTTAGTTACATAAAATTATGGGACTGTTTAAGAGATTATAAGAATACATGCAAGTATTTTCTTGGGTCATGGCTAGAGATTTTAATTATCCCCTTTATCTAGGTGATAAAAAATGGGAAATTAGATTTTATTAGATAGTATTAAAGATTTCACTTCTTTCATTATTGATATTAGTCTTCTTGATGTGGAGTTAAAAAGTTCTAAGTTTACTTGGAGTAATAGGATATTGGGTGAAAAATTAATTCAATGTAGGTTTGATAGAGTTTTCATATCTATGGATTGGGTGGATCAGAAGGATTTTATTAGATCATATTTTCCTCGCATAAGGTTTGATCATAATCCTTTGGAGCTAAAAATATTAGATAAATCTATTAAAGAGGATAGATATCATTTTAAAATGAAACATATGTGGTTCAACCATCTTGATATTCATGATAGAATAATGGAATGGTGGTATCTGGTTATGAATGACTTGGCTATGTTTTGTTTGGCTAAAAAGTGTCAAGGTTAAAATTAGACAATGCAATAAACAAGTATTTGGGAATGTTGTTATTTATTAAAAAAAAGCTTTAAAAGAGGATTTTTTGATGGTTGAATATGAAATAGAGACTAATGGTTATGATATGTTCACCCAAAATAAATAAAAATAGCTCCTTAATTATTATCATATGATGGATAATAGAGAAGTGAATCTCTAATGAAAAATATCTAGGAATACTTGGCTCAATTAGGGGGACATAAATACTCATTTTTTCATATGTCAACTTTGAAGCATAGAATTCACAATTCAATCATGGAAATTAAGGATGGGGAAGGTCAAATCATTTTGACAAGGATTTCATCAATCAAGAAAGTGTGATTTTTTATAAAAAGTCTTTAAAGATGATTTCAAAAATAATATCGAATATGAGAAATAATTTTTGCATGTTATTATAGAATTGGTGTCTTAGGAGGATAATCTCTCTATTGTTTTTGATACTTTTAATGAATATATTAAAGTTTTAATATCTAAAATGAACCTAGATAAAGATTTGAGTCCTCATTATTATCCTATAGATTTTTTTTTAGAATTTTTGGGTTATTATTGGAGAAGATGTGGTGGATACGGTAAATGAATTTATATAATCTTCTCAGAAGCTAAAATAATTCAACCACACCTTCCTAGTTTTAATTACTAATAATGAAGGTGTTATTAATTTTGTTTATTTTTGCCTTATTAGTCTTTCCAATTCAATATACAATATTATCACTAAGCTTTTCTCTTTAATATTATAACTTATTATAGAACTTATAATCGATACCCAACAAGGGGGTTTTCTTCTTGGAAGACAAATCCAATATGGGATTATTTTGGTTCATGAGTCCATTCATTATATGGATAAAATTAAAATAAATGGAATGGTGTTTAAAATTTGAATTGATCCGTAAACTAGTAAATAATTTCTAAAAATGGATTCTGTAAATCTCAATTCCCTAAATATAATAGAATTGGATACAGAATCTAGTAATGAATTAAATAATCATAAAACTCTATATATTTATTTCCTATATTTTAAACTTCCTAATTGATGTCACTTTAAAAATTCTCTTAATTAATTCCAATATCCCTATTAATTCATTTTCAATTGAATTAAGTGGAAATCTAGAAAAAAACTTTAAAAAAAAAGTTGACACCAAACATGATAATGGATTTTACCCATTTGGGCTACATCTTTGAGTTCATAATTTAAACTGATCCATTAAAATATGTAAATATCAATATTTCAAACTTACATCAAATGGAATATAAAAACTTGTAATAGAGATAAAAACCTGACTATGTACATACTCTATAATTGATAAGCAAGCATCTTTTGGTAGTCTGTATCACCTCTTTATCCTTCTTCATACATTTGAGCAATTCTTATCTAATATGAGTATCTATAAAAACTATTAAAAAGTGTAGAGTATTAACTAGGAGTGCCTCTAGTTATTAGAGACCTTTAATTCCTGATAATATCTTGTAAATATTCCATCCCTCCATAGCCACTAGCTTTATGAAGATAGAAGTAATCAAAATTTATAGTCATGGGTTTGTTGGTCTCTCTATCTATCAATACAAAATCACCATACACACACACACACACACACACACACACACACACACACACACACACATACAGATATATATATATATATATATATTATATATATATATATATATATATATATATATATATATATATATATATATATATATATATATATATATATATATATATATATTATATATATATATATATATAATATATATATAATATATATATATATATATGTATGTATGTATGTATGTATGTATGTATGTATATATATATATATATATACATACATACATACATACATATATATATATATATATATATATATATATATATATATATATATATATTATGCACAAAGAGATTACCAGATATATGCATAGGTGTCTACTCCTAGCTGAAGTTTGGTCTATTAAATGGTGAACTTTAGCCTATAGCATTTACCATAGTCTTACTAATTCATAGATGCAACATTTCATTCCTATAATTAATAGTTTGCATATGGGTTGGTATTATGTCATCATCTATTTTCTCAGTTATGAAAAATCATTCTTCTATAAGACAAATGCCAAAGAATAGAAGATAATTGAATTACCTAGGTTTAAACACCTTCTAAATAGGAAATTTTCATGGTTGAAAGGTATTAAACATAGAATCAAAGTAATAACAACATATATAAATGTCCATGACCTAGTTTTCATGACCTACCAAAATACATGCATCCATGGTTACAATAGGACATCTATCTAGTCTAAGTTAGCATAAGAGATCCACATAGTCCTTATCAAGCTTCTTTAAGATAATCCCTTATCAATGGGATCAATCCCATTCTCTTCCAACTTAGCTCGTGATTCACACAAAATTCCATAGGCTAACTCTCCCTCCTACACATAGATCCTTCATAAACTATTAAACCATATCAAACAACAAAAATAACTCTTACACCCATTCATAGTTATTTGTTCATAGGTTATTTACCCTAGACTTATGGCTTATCCCCATGGTTATATCCTCCATTTGGGGTCTATCTAATCCTCTCTACATTCATCTTACATGCATTTATTTGCCTCTATAAATCATTTCCAATGGCTTTAGCTGACTCTATTTTACCTAGGCTAAAATGCCTTACTACATAGGCATGGTCTTGGTTTTCACAACTCACTCTCCTTTCCATTTGATGGCTATGTGAAATCAAATTTAGATCTATTTATTAAAATGTTGTCATTTCCAAATGGGACTAAATTCTATCTTGTGGCCTTTAGAATTGATTTTGTGTTTCATGGCTGAAGGTCATTCCAATAGTATCCCCCACCAACTACTCCACCTTGGTTTTCCTTTCAACATATAAATTCATACTAATAAAATACACTCTTATTTCTTTCTTAGACCTGAACAACTTCTATCAATGGAATTAAATCCATTCTAAGTTTGAAGCTCAACTGACTCCTAATAACCTACATATTTCATGAGCCCTCTAATCTTGCAAAATCATTTATCTCTTCATGAGATTTAATCCCCATATACTTTGGATAAGAACCCAATAATTTCTTAAAATAGGTGAAATGTTAATATGTATTTCATGGATTAGGCCATGTCCCAACCACTTTTTGTTTAGCTTTAATATCCATGCCAAACTTGGTTGTAGGATTCACATGGAATTGGCATATAAATGGCTACTAAATATTTATTGCATGTATTGGTAATTACTTGTCTCTCACACATATAACTCAATTTTAGAACTTGAGTTGTTATTAAGTTAATTTGGACTCACAATGAGTTGGGTAAGAAGTGATTTGGGTTACACGGTGAGTTGGGTTATACGACGAGTTGGGTTATTAGGTGAGTTGGGTTACGAGGTGAGTTGGGTTACCAAGCAAGCCAGGGTAACCTACCAAGTTGGGTTGCACTACCAAGTTGGGTTGAATGATGAGTTGGGTTGACATGATCAGTCAAATTACATCAAATAATCCTCTATATCAAACCTCTTGACAAAGAGGCTTTTATCCTAAAAGTACCAATAATCCAATAGAACCTATTACCCAAACTTCTACATCACACCAACAAATAGAAATCTATAAAAATTCAACTATCAATTATAATTACAACCTATTTATAAAGAGTAAAAATAAACTCTATATTCATTCTGACAAATGAATTATTACCCAAAAGTCATACTCTATTGGTTTGTCTCAACCCTTGTACTACAATGAAGGTTAAAGTATTCTCCTTGTTATGATACAAGATAAATCATTGTTCTACATACACCTAAGGATTTACAAACAAATTGCACATAGGTATACTTACATTTTACAATTTTTTCCCATTTATGGGTCTTAAATAGTACTCCTACATGACGTACATGTCAAATATACATGGGAGTACAAGAAATTTTGAAATACAAACATTGCCCATATCACGATGGAACTTAATATATATAAAAGTATAAAAACATGCAATAAATTTTATCTATCCTAAGGTGACTAATGTACAATACATATTACCTAAGGGTAATCAAGGGAATTTTAACCAACCAAATTGACTATTGTGTCCCTCAAGTCTTGCCCTATACCTGTCAAACTCCAATTTTATCTTAGAGAGTTTTCATAACAAGAGCTTCTTTAAAAACTCATAAATTTGTAAGTCACTATAAGTAAATATCATTAAAAGTTATAAGAAACTAAGTATTTTAAACCTATCTCAAGGTTACCTTCACCATCTGACTGCTTCCTAATTCATACCTCCATAACTCATCCAACTAAGTTAGATTCCCCCAAAAAGTCTATTTCAATGGAAAACTGAAACAAGAAATAACAAATGTAAATCTTTCCAAATATAATTTGAATGAAATTGTCATCCCAAATTTAGTAAGTAGGAATTTCTCTACAATAATTTTGAAAGTAATAATCATGCATACTATTTTGTTCTATAGTTGTGCTTTATCAACTATTCAAATAAACCATTAACCATAAGGGTTGTTCCCTCCTAATGGTTTTCATAACTAAATATGAAATAGTTTCATCTCTTATAAAACTCTATCTCAATAAGAGTTAGATATTCCATGTTATAGTTTCAAAGGATTTTTAAAAAATCACATAAATATATATTTCATAGCCATAGCAACCCACACACAGGTTATCCTGACATCAAGGATTCAAACCCAAAACTTTTGTTACATAATTACACTGAAAATAACTCATACCTCTTTGAGAATTATAAAATCCACCTATTGAGTACTAGATAACAAATGTTGGTGTCTTAAATGGATTCATGTTTTCTTACTACAACTCTCAATAAATTTATGGAAACATAAAAAAACTTATCAACCAATTAAAAACTCAAACTCAAAGTGTGAAAACATGTTTGATACTAAACAATGCCTTGTTGCCATTTCCATATCTACCATAGAACTATTCTTTTGAGTTATTCGTATTATAAAGGACATAAGAATCCATAGTATAATTAATAATCCAAAATATAAAGGCTACACAGCTAGTTATCAAGACCAAAAATATAATTTCCATACCAATATGAATTCAAATTAAAACCATACCTCAATCTAACCTCTGTGTAAGACTGATAATGAAACTATAACTATTTCCTCTTGGATGTGTATCTCTAAAAGTGCCTTGCACTTTATTTGAATGCTTCCCAAGGAATAAATGTTTCTCCTTTCACAAAACCATCTCACACTAATTCTCAAAGTATTGTGATGTTCATCTATGTTTATCTTGCAAGGCTATTGGTTCCAAAACTTGGTTGTCAAAAGCTTGTCTTCTTCTAGTGAATTGGAACACCTTCTGATTTCCCTTTGCACTAGGCTTCCTATATGGTCAACTTAAATATAAGAATAATAAAGCAACATTTGATATTAAAAAAACTCTTAAATGAAAGTATATCACAACTAAATCAAGGTTTTGCAATCACTTGCTCTAATACCAAATTTGATCTGTAAACCAGTAAATAGTTTTTGAAAATGGATTCTGTAAATCTCAATTCCCTAAATATAATAGAATTGGCTAAGAATCTAGGAATGAATTAAATAATTATAAAATTTTGTATATTCATTTCCCATATTTTTAACTTATTTATTGATCTCACTTTAAAAATTCTCTTAACTAATTACAATATCCCTAGTAACTCATTTGCAACTAAATTAAGTGGAAATCTAGAAAAATTGAAAAAGAAAGTTGACACCAAACATGATAATGGATTTAAACCATTTGAGCTACATCTACAGGTTAATAATTTAAAAAAATCCATTAAAAGATACAAATGTCAATAATTCAAACTTATCAAATTGAATTTAGAAACCTACAATAGTGTTGAAAACCTGACTGCAAAAAGATTCTATAATTGATCAAAAAACATCTTCTGCCAATCTACAGCACATCTTTATCTTTCTCCATACATTTGGTAAATTCTTATCCAATAAGAGTATCTGTAAAAACTCTTAAAAAGTGGAAAATATTAAATAGGAGTTCCTCTAGTTATCAAAGCCCTGTAAATCCTGATAATATCCCAATAACAATCCTATAAATATTCCATCCCTCCATAGCCACTAGATTTATGAAAATAGAAGTGATAAAAATTTATAGTCATGGGTCTCTATGTATTTAAACAACCATAATTAAAATATTACATCTACCTTTAGTATATACATACATACATACATACATATACATATACATATATATATATATATATATATATATATATATATATATATATATTCATTTCCCATATTTTTTACTTATTGATTGATCTCACTTTAAAAATTCTCTTAACTAATTACAATATCCCTAGTAATTCATTTGTAACTAAATTAAGTGGAAATCTAGAAAATTTGAAAAATAAAGTTGACACCAAACATGATAATGGATTTCACCCATTTGAGCTACATCTACAAGTTCATAATTTAAACAAATCCATTAAAAGATAGAAATGTCAATATTTCAAACTTATATCAAATAGAATTTAGAAACCTGCAATAGTGTTGAAAACTTGACTGCAGAAAGACTCTATAATTGATCAACAAACATATTATGCCAATCTATAGCACATCTTTATCCTTATCCATACATTCAAGTAATTCTTATCCAATAAGAGTATCTATAAAAACTCTTAAAAAGTGGACAATATTAAATAGGAGTTCCTCTAGTTATCAAAGACTTGTAACTCCTAATAATATCCCAATAGCAATCCTATAAATATTCCATCCCTCCATCACTACTAGATTTATGAAAATAGAAGCAATCAAAACTTATAGTCATGGGTCCATTGATCTATCTGTCCATTTATACAAAATCACCATACATATTTTCCCTATCTACCATGGGTCTCTATGTATTTAAACAACCATAATGAAAAGATTACATCTACCTTTAGATAGTGGCAATATATATATATATATATATATATATATATATATATATATATATATATACATATATATATATATGTATATATGTATATATATATGTATATATATATATATATGTATATATATATATATATGTGTGTGTGTGTGTGTGTGTGTATATATATATATCTATATATATACACACACACACACACACACACACACACACACACACACACATATATATACATATATATATATATATATATATATATATATATATACATATATATATATATATATATATATATATATATTATTGATCTATCTGTCCATTTATACAAAATCACCATACATATTTTCCCTATCTACCATGGGTCTCTATGTATTTAAACAACCATAATGAGAATATTACATCTACCTTTAGATAGTGGTAATATATATATATATATATATATATATATATATATATATATATATATATATATATATATATATATATATATATATATATATATATATATATATCAACAAATCATTAACTATCTTCCCATAATTAAAATAAAAGATTAAATAGATCTTATTCATGACTATATACACACACACACAAAGAGATTACCATATATCTGTTTATGCCATATGAACCTTGAAAATAGGTGTTTGATCTTGACTCAATTTTGTTCTATTAATCATTAAACTTTATCCTATAGCATTCACCATAGTCTTACTAATTCATAGATGCAACTTTGCATTCCTATAATTAATAGTCTACATACAGGTTGGTATCTTGTCATCATCTATTTTATTAGTTATGCAAATTCTTCCTTCCATGACACAAATGCCACATAATAGAAGATAATTGAATTACATAGGTTTAAACACCTTCTAATAGTAAATTTCCATGGTTAAAGGGTCTTCAACATATAATCAAAAAAATAACAACATATATAAATGTCCCTAACCTAGAATGCATGACCTACCAAAATACATGCATTCATGGTTATAATAGGACATCTATTTGGTCTAAGTTATCATAGGACATCCACATAGTCCTTATCAAGATTATTTAAGAGAATCCCCTATCGATGGGATCAGGCCCATTCTATTCCAAATCAACTCATGCTTCATGCAAAATTCCATAGGTGAACTCTACCTTCCACATAGAACTCCTTGATAAACTATTAAATCATATCAAATAGTGAAAAAAACTCCTATGCTCATTTGGGGTTGTTTTTTCATAGTCTATTTTCCCTAGCATCATGGCTTATCCCCATGGTGATCTCCTCCATTTGGGGTATGTCTAATACTCTCTACATTCATCTTACATTCATTTGTTTGCCCATGTAAATCCATTTCAATGACTTTAGTTGACTCCATTTTTCCCAAGCTGAAATGCCTTACTACATAGGTGTGGTCCTAGTTTTCACAACTCACTCTCCTTTCCATCCACTATGTGAAATCAAATTCTAAGATATTTCTTAAAATGGTGCCATTTACAAACATGACTATATTCTATCTCATGACCTTTAGAATCAATTTTCCATTTCATGGCTGAATTGCATTCCAATGGCATCCCCCACCAGCTACTCTAACTTAGTTTTCCACCTTTTCAACATATAAATTCATGCCAATAAAATAGACTCTTATTTCTTTCTCAAACCCAAAATAACTTTTATCAATGGAATCAAATCCATTCCAAGTTTGAAGCTCAACTGATGCTCAATAAATTGCATGTTTCATGAGCCCTTTAATTTTGGAAAATCATTTATATCTTCACAAGATTTAATACTTATATACTCAAAATAAGAAGCCAATAATGCATTTTAAAATATTCAAAATATTAATATGCATTTCATGGCTTAGGATATGTCCTAACCACTTTTTGTTTGGATTTCATATCAATGCCAAACTTAGTTATAGGATTCACATGGAATTGGCATATGAATGGCTACCAAAGATTCATTATATGTATTATTAATTAGCTATCTTCTACACATATAACTTGGTTTTGAAACTTTAGTTGTTATTGAGTTAAGTTAGACTCACAGTGAGTTGGGTTACCATGTGAGTTAGGTTGCACGGCATGTTGGGTTATTAGGTGAGTTAACTTACTAGGTGAGTTTGGTTACCATGAAATTTGGGGTGAAATACTGAGTTGGGTTACACTACCGAGTTAGGTTGAATAGTGAGTTGGGTTGACATGTTGAGTTGGGTTTCATCAAATAGTCTTCTGGATCATACATGGCTAAAGCTTATGATATATTGGACTTAACTTTTTTAGACAAAATCTTGAGATAGTTTGGCTTCTAAGATAAATTCATAAAAATTATAAGATCTTGCATATCTACTGGCATGGTTTTAGTATTAGTGAATAGGTTGGCTCAAGGCTTATTCAAAATTGGTAAAGGAGTCAGATAAGAGGACCCACTATCATCACTTTTCCTTTTCATCATTATGGATGAATAATTGAGCAGATTTATCTTGAATGTGGTGATAAATAGGGAGATAAAAGGTTTTAAGCATGTTAGGAATGTGGATTTGATATCTCATCAACAATTTATGGATGAAACTATTCTTCTAATAGAAGCCTCCATTAGGGAAGCCAAAAGTTTAAAGCAAACTTTACACATGTATGAACAAGATTTTATTCCAAAAGTGTATTTTAAAAAAAAAGATCTTCTTTAACATGCCAAAAATTAAGATAAGCTAGAATAATGGATATTTTAGGTTGAAAATTTAAGTAGAATCCATTTTATTTTTTAGGCATGCCTCTTTTTAGCATCAATCTACCCCTTACAACTTGGAATATGCTTGTGGAAATATTTCAAACGAAGCTAGATGGTTGGAAAGGAAAGCTTCTCTCTCAAGTGGGTAAACACTTAGTTATTAAAAGTATTTTTTAAAGCCTTATGGTTTATCTTTTGTCTCTTTTTAAAATGCCTAAAACTATTAAATTTACACTTTAAAAAATTAAAATAAATTTATTATGGATAGGGGCTGAAGATAAAAAATATAATGCATTTGGTGGCATGGGAAAAGGTTTTCATGACTAAAAATAAGGAAGGTCTGGGCATTAGAATATTAAATTGGATGAATAAAAAATCTTATCTCTAAGTTTTTTTAGAGGTTATACAATAATAAAAATACTTGGGACAAGATCTCAAGTTTTAAATATCTAGATGATAGGGAACCCATATATCTTATAGAAGATGAACAATTTGTTCATGGTTCTCATTCATGTAATTTCCTTATTACCAACAAATATGTAATATCTACTAGCTCTAAATGGTAGGTGGGAAATAGGACTCATAAAATTATGAGAGGATTCATGGATCCTAGATCAACCATTGAATAAACTAGAACCATGGAATCATATTATAGATCTCATCCAAAGGAAGTATGGGAATCACATGCATAGTTATTAGTAGATACTTAAAAGAAGTAGAGGCTAGAAAACCCTGACCATTGATAATTTAGATCAAGAAAATAATTGTAACCTAGACAATCTAAATAAATTGATAAGAATGCATCATTTATTGAGCATTATCAGAGATGAATTAAAATGGAAAGAGTATATTGATGGACATTACCAAGTGGGATTTGGTTACAATTAAGTTGCAAAATGTTACCTTTTAATTTACCCTTATTCATATTTTTTTTCATGAACCTTATCTAAGCAAAATTAAACCTACCATCTTACCTTATTGATCATATGTTTATTTCTTAAGTCAGCTCTTTGTTTTGAAATTTTATCCACTTCTCTTCATATATGTGAAATTACTGAAAAATTGAACCTTCAAACTTGAACCCTTTTCAAAGTTCAAGAGTTTAATGGTTTAATGTTTCTCAAAAGTCATGAACTATTGGTCCCTTTGTGTAACTCAATTTTTATCTTTGAACCTTCACATTGAACTTCATTTCAAGATTTTAAAGGTTCAGAAGTTCAAAGATTCAACATTCCATGACTTTAGTCCCACCTTTCCTGAAGTCATTTAAGTTAAAATTTATGGGAGATTTTAAAAGAAGTAAATCATTTAGAGGGAAATATAACAAAAAAAATTTATGATATGAAATTTTCTAATTTTTAAAGGTTATGAGTAATCATTACACATTAAGGTCATGTGTGAAAACTACTTACAATTAATGCACCTATCAGAATTTGCATACTATCATGCAATTTCAGCACAAGTTAATTGATCTAGTAATTATTTGACCTAATTTCATGCCTTTATCAAGAAAGGACAAGCCATTTTTAATATTAAACACATAGGTTAATGAAAAGGAGAGCAGCGCTAGAGGTATAAGATTTTTATAACATAGTTTCACAGTAATTTCTGATCCATTGAAGGTGAGTTCAACTTTTCCTATAAGCTGATTCCATTATTTTGTTGGAAAGGAGAATCATTTTGAGTTTTTGGTATTATTTAAGAAGTTTAAAGAATTTTTCATTATATCCTCCACTCTGTAGCCATGAGATTTACTTGTTTTGGTTACAAACATGGTCTTGGTCTTGTTTGTTCTCTTCCTGAATTTGGGGATACTTCTTTAGTTCAATATTATTTAGAAGATTTTAAGGAGATGGTTAAAAATTCTATGTCAACCTCTATGATGGAGAAAATAGTGGAAAGTGGTTTAATTGAAGCTACGACTTTTCCTATGGTGGTACAATGTCCCGAATTAGTTTTGGAATGCATGAATAGATACGACCCTCAAAATAAGTGTATTAAAACTATGGATGACAATGTATTACTAATAGACAAACACTAATGGTTGTGATGAAAATTTTGCCCAAGGAGCCATACTCTAACCTTGACATTGCGTTCTCTTATGGTTATTTTTCATTAAATAAAATAATCTACAAGAGTGTAATTACCAAAAATTGGTTACTAAAATTCCAAAAAGGAGGTTCAAGACTACCTAGAGCATTAACCAGAGAACATATGATAATAGAAATTAAATACATCATGGTATTATTAAATAGGGTGAAAGGTAGTTCTCAGGCATTTTATTGGGAGGATTGAATGTACTTATTCATTCAGGTGATCCTCTAAGGAGAATAATATTTGGATTGGGCATAAATCATAGATGAATGTTTACATCTTGGTCTAAGTAATTATTTCAATAATAAGGATTTTTATATTTCTTCATATCTCTTTTACTACTTAGCATCTACAAGATAATGGAGAGGGTTGCATCATGCATCCTTAGTTGAAGACAACAAAATTTATGATTATCACCCACTTTTGTAGGTGTAAAATTATTATGAAAACTATGGAAGGGTTAATGATGTTTTCACTGGTAAGATGACATATGAATTGAAAGGAAATGTTAATAAGAGAATGTCTAATGAATCCATGTAGCTGATCAATATTTATGGTAGTTTCTTCATTCAATTTTCCAAATTTACTTATATTAGACTTGGTGGTTTTGACGGTGAACTAGTGAAGCTGCCTAGATATGTTTTTGACTTCTTTGTATTGATAGAAGTTTGTAGGTAGCTATCCCATGTGGATAAGAAATTTATAATGAAGAAAGAATATGGTATATATTTTCCTATCAAATTGGGACACTATTCATGCTAGTCAATTTATGACACCTTGAATTTAGAGGTGCACCTGAAAAAGTTCAATTTCTAGTACTATAATGCTAGACCCCAATTTGATAGTAGAGGTTTTGATAGGGATAATATAAATTTTAGAATAATATTTTCACACATTCCACATATCAAAGACTATTAGGAGGATTGTCTAGAAGAATTTGAAGTTAGAAGAAAGCTTTGGTGCAGATTCTCCTTGGGGCAAATAATTACACTTAATTTGAGTATGAATATCTCTGGAATAATTGATGATGAAGAATAAGTGGTTGATCCTCATTTTGAATAAGTAAAATAGCTACCTATTATAGAAGTTGATTAGAATAAAGATGAAGAGGATTAGATTGAATTAAAAACTCTCCCAGTGATAAGGAGAAATGAGAAATGGTTAAAGGGTTTTAGATTGAAAGAAGTTCAAAATGAAGATTCCCAGTGATGTGCACCAATTGATGAATCACCATCTCCAATAAGCTTTTCTAATGGCTTATTACTATTTTTGATGTAGGTACTCTCAAAATAATATTTGGAAAGGGTTTTGTTATCAAAAATTCCAAGAAAACCCTTAAAACTATTCTACCTTCTCGTACTACCAGACTAAGGATTAAAAGTAAGAAGGAGATTTATGAAAAAATAGTTGTGGACTTAAAATTTGAAGAGGATTCAAGAGAGGCAACAAGTGATAAAGGGTTTAATATACCAATGGCATAGGATATTAGTATAAATCAACAAATAGAGGTTAGATATTGTAGATATGATGGTGATATCAAATTTGAGTTCTGAACAATTAAATCTCGATAAGGAAGTTCCAATCCTTACACCCAAATGGTTAGAAAATTCAATTAGTGATAAAATAAAAATAGTTCTATTTTCATTACCATTGGAGGACATGGTTTGCAAGTGTCTAGGAAAGAATCATAAATCTAAGAAGATAAAAACAACATCTAGGGTGGAAATTGACCCTAATACAGGGAACTAGAGTGCATAAATAGCCCATTTGACAACTGATAAGGAAGTTCAAGATACAACAATTCAAGATTTCATAATAAAAAATAGATCTTGGGACTGCATCATGTACTGTAGATGTACACCATCTTGAAGCATCTACCAAAAGGATATTTAGCCATACCTAGAAGGATGAAAAAAATAAGAGGGAGTTGAAACAAACCTTATGACCAATGGTAGATTATATTGATGCCATTCATAATCCAAATCCACAACCTGTTTTTGAACTAGCTCTATCTTTTGACCCAAAACTTTGGTCAACCAAAAAATACTAGATCAAATACATATAAATAAAATGGTGACTAAAGTGTTTGATGATTGGTTGGATGGCATTATCCAAAAGAGTAAAAAATATATTAAGGAATTGAATAATATATATTATTAGACTATGGTTGTCATCAAAGATTTGAAAACATAAAATGCTTCATAGAAAAAAGAGGAAGGAAAATGGATGAATGTGATAAATCAAATTAGTGATGTTCAGAAGTATGTGGTAACAAAGTTTTTATCAAAGAAAAATTTGATGAGTCTGAATGATAATATATTATATGTAAATAAGAGAAATATCAAATGGAGAAACTTAGTATCTAGACAAGGATGAATTGAAATTACAAAAATGATCAAAGAAATAACTAAGTTCACTCAATCCTTATAGCATGAATTATAATGTATTGATGTGAAATATATAAAAGATGATATGGAGTTGGAAAAGGATATCAATACTATGGTTCAATACTTCAGAGAGAAGATCATTTTTATTAAAGAAAATGACAACCTATTAATTGAGGATTTCTCTCTGATTTCAAAAGTAGAATCACTTCTTCACCTCTATGTTATTGCACTCCAAGAACATGTAGAAAAAGTGGAAATTTTTTGAAGAGAGAAAGATGTTTGTAAATCACAACTTAAACACATTAGCATCCCCAACTTCTTAAAAATCTAGGAATTTATTACTACACATTAGGAATAGAAGGCACAACATGTCTCCTTAGTAGAACAAAGCAAATTTGGAGATTCCAATCCACTACCCTAGTCTTGATCTTGCTTACGCAATCTCTTTATTCAGTTATTAGGTTAAAATTATGTTTATAAAAAAACTATCATTTAATGAGCTTTTATGAAACTAAATCCTGTATGGGTCAAAATTTGTTTTACTCTAAGTTTAAAAGAATAGTTATTTAGGGTAGCTATATATATGTTTTTAGTTTTTAAAAACTAAGATAGAGGATAGTAAAGAAGAAGACAAGAGAATTTTAAATATGAACTTATTTGTTTTAAAATATATGTGATGATTTTTTGAAGAATTTTCATATGTGAGTGAAAAGAATAAATAATTGCTGCATACTTAAATCTATGTGTTTAAGTATTTGAAAACAGGTTTCTATGTGAGCTCTCATTTCAAGTGGTAATTATAATTTCATTGGATAACTCATCATATGTGTTTTATCTTGTTGGTTTAGTAATATACATATTTATCTGTATGATTATTATTGAGGATAGAATTTGTGTTCTATCACTAAATAATGTTATATAGAGGAAAGATACCACATTCATAACATGGTGATGTATGAATGTTAGTATTCCTTAAACACTTTCTGGTTAAAAGTGTGTCCAAATGATTAAATTAGTTTGAATTCATTAAAAAATTTAAAGGGAGCTATACCTTAATTTAGAAAGGAATTATCCCTGATAGTTCACTCATTTGTTGTTTAACTCATTTTTTCTCAAAGAAAGGGTTATAGAGTCAAAGCAAAACATTTATTTTAGAATAGGACAAAAATGTTAACCAACAATTTTTGGTGACTCCATTGGGGATTCGAAGTCATTTGTTAAAATATTAATCACTTTAATATGAAACAAGGATGGTGATTCCCCATGAAAATATAATTATTGTTCTGCAACCTAATGAGTAGGAAGATATAATTGGTTAGTTAAACACTCTTTCATGGCTCACTCATTGCATCA
Source organism: Torreya grandis (assembly GCA_037957365.1). Classification (NCBI taxonomy): domain Eukaryota; kingdom Viridiplantae; phylum Streptophyta; class Pinopsida; order Cupressales; family Taxaceae; genus Torreya; species Torreya grandis. The sequence continues at coordinate 39,620 of JARHVA010002591.1, read as the reverse complement.
TTAAGGATTATAGAAGGGCGAACTGAGTATTATAAAAAGAAGAAGAATTAGATGATAATTTGAGATTGGTATTACTTAGATAAAGGAGGCAAGCAAAAAATGTAGTAAGAAATCAAGCCCCTAAAGTCTGAAGAGGTCAAGAGTAGATTAGAAACTAATATCATAAACTAAAGTACAAAAGATATACAAGGTCTTTGAGGAGAGAAGGAGTTGAGGATGCTACCTTTCAAACACTGTAAAGCCTTATTTTTTCCTATATGCCTACTCCTATAAGAAGAGCTAGATAGGTGTACTAGGATGATCAACATGCCCAAGAGAAGTATGATGTAGCATTATCATGTGCTAGATAGTTTGATAGCTATAAACATTATCTGTAGGTCATAAAAGGGATATGAGGGATGGATTGATGATATAACTTAGCTTAGATAGATTCAAGTGAGCTACTAGCTGCATGACCATTGGGTCAATATGTATGAGCAGTTCTAGTATAAGCAAGTTTAGGTGATGATGAGTTATAGGAGACTACTATTGAGTATGCACTCTATTTATTAACATGGCATGTCCTTGATGATGTTTTGGAGGATAATTAGTAGAGAGGGACATAAACATTACTAGTGTTCATGCCCATTTATTGATTGAACTGCAATAACTACTAAGACATATATGAATAATTATGGATAGAGATGAGGCATATGGAGTTATATAGATGGACCATGCCTACACTTGATACTTTAGGTGGGTCTAGTAGTTTTATAGTACAAGACTACATATGTCTACAAAGAGAGTATGAAAAGTGTATGGCCAAGTTAGGTATGTATCATGAGAGAGAGAGAGAGAGAGAGAGAGAGAGAGAGTAGACACAATCATCGATTAAGGTCACTAAGGGAGATTGGAACCTATAATTATATCATGAATATGTTTGAGAGTGAGAGTGAGGGGGTTGGTCCTAATGGCCATGTCCACATTATTGAGTGATGTACTATGATTGTATTGAAAATATATTTTGAGTTATATATATAGATGTTCATTGTTATATTGGCACTATGTATTTTGGTATCTAAATCTAGTTAAAAAGTGTATGTTGATGTGTTTAATTATTTTGATTGTTTTAAATAGTGATATTGGTATATGGTATTTATGTAAGCATAGGTAATGAATATTTATCTATTTATATATGTTTGGGTATATATGTGTAGTAGACTAGGAATGTTATTTATTGATATAGATTTCATAGGTGTTTCATAAGATATCTACATGTAGATATTGTGACTATGATATGCACTATCTTAACCTAGATTACATGGTAAACCAATGGATATACTACTCATGATGTGCCAGTGTATAATTAGACTCTAAAACTAAAACTCTATGTGATACAATGCTAGTGTTTAGGTGTGGAAATACTATATCAGAGAGTTTTATTGATTTGTGTGCTAAAACTATATTCTAATCTCTATAATCTATGGAAAATATCTTGATCGGTGGTCAAATCAAGGCTATATTATTATCCTTGAAACTATTTATAAATATCTTGATAGGCATTTGAACCAATGTTGTGCCATGATCTATTTAGTTGTTTCTAAATATCTTGTTTGGTGTTCAAATTTATTTTATATTCTAACCTTTGTATTTATTTCCAAATATCTTAATAGGTGTTCAAATTGATGTTGTGCTCTGACCTATATTGTTGTTTCAAAATATCTTGATTGGTGTTTGAACTGATTTTATACTCTAATCTCTATGAACTAGCTTCCATCTCTACTAAATCTATGGTGTACAAGGTTACTTATAAATATGTGTCCTAGAAACCACATGGCTCATATGATGAGTAACCAATGGATCCTCAAAGAGAAATTATTGGTATAACTCTATCATAGAGGAGTTTGATATAGGAGAATTTGGATATTTATCTCTTAATATCCCTATGTAAATGTTATAATGCCTCAATAGACATATCCATCAATGAAGGCTTGGAGTGCGTAATAATGATCATCTAAATGTCCATTTATCTTATGAGAATTACAATATGGCTTATTTTTTACCCTATGGAAATGGTTTATTGGATGATGATTAGTAGGATGAAGTGTGATCATCTCCTTATATAATAATGTAATCAAGATTTCATGAGGCCTATCCCTATCTAAGAATTGTATAACCCCTCTCTGTGTGTCCTTTGCTCTGCTCACTTTAAGAGGTGCTATGTGAAGTGGATATTTGACCTTGATAATTATATTTGTCAGTTGTTTTTATTCTAATAGTTTATTAATTTGAAGTGGAATAGGTTTTTATACCATGTTTTATGATTGAGGCTTTGAGAAGCCTACATCTAAATTTATCTCTTAATGTGTAACCACTAGTCCCAACTTTTTATGTAATCCTAGATTTATGTAACATAGATGTATGAATGATTGTAATGTCTCATATAACAATTTATATCAAATAAGGAGAATTATACCTCTATCAAAAAGGTATTAGACCTCTAAATATATTGGCTGGTAGATCATATGATGCATACATGTTTTGAATCTTAAAATGTATTCATTTACTATTTCTAATTGGCACTAGTGTAATGAAGGTGACATCTCATATGTAACTTGATGTCCCTTGTTATGAATGTAATTCATGACAAATACCTCTTATAACTCATTGTATGTGTGCACTAAACCACTAGGGAATGAATAATGAAACCAATCTATTTTCCAACCCTCTAGAGTCCTAAGAAATAGTTGTAAAAGAGTCAAAATACTAGTAACATGTGCCATAGCTTTCCTTTAAGATTTTAGATTCAAGTATGGGTATCCATGTCCATAAAAATTTGATAAATTTGCTATCCATATTTTTATGGTAATGTTGAATTGAAAATCTTGCATGGGATGGGATTATTATGGATGGCATTGGAATCCACCCATGAGTGGTATGCTTTAATTTCCAATGTGAGATGGTGTGTTTTTTGTTGTAAAGCACCCAAAACATGCATCAAGGACATTACCTCTTGTGAAGGTATATTATCATTATTAAGGGGTTAATTTAACTTTTGAATTTTTTTGTTTATCTTAACCATTATTATATTATATTGGGAATATTTTTGAGGGAGTGTTGGTTTTATCTTTGTAACCTTTGGAGGTGTGAAAATTGGGACATGATTAGAGGGAAATAATACTCACTTAGGTTAGTTTGAGATACATGTTCTAATTTAGTAAGGGGTTAAGGGAGATTCATTGGTATATATTATTTTTTGAATTTGTAAGTAAGTTTCCCATGCTAATTGATTATAAGGTAATTTATTCTCAAGTAAATATAAGTTATGAACATAAGAATAAGTGTATATATTTTTTAACATGTGACCTAGTATTTTTTTGAATAAGAGAAATATTTGAAGTGGGACGAGAATTATAAGGTGTATAATCCATGTCCTCTTCATCATAATCATAGTAATCATAATTTTCCCAAGGTTCATCAAAATTAGAGTTCAATTCACTAGTGGAAGTAAGAGTAGAAGAAGTATGATCCACATGTTCACTAAGAGAGAGGGCAGGAGAAGATTTTAAATTTTTAATACCATGAAATGTGTCATCATGTGTGGGTGTAATGCAATTAATTTGTTCACTATCTATGTGTGGAATACATGAAAGATTATTACTTTCAATCTTGGAGTCAAGGGTAGAACAAGAAGAAATCATGTTTTATTTTTACATATTATGACATGTAGGAGAAGAGTTAGAGACATTTGCATTATCAATATGTTGTAAGTAATTATTGCATTGAGATTGGAATATAAAATAATGTCATAAAATAATTTCATTTACCTTAGTTTGTGCATTGGTACATGTTTGTTTAAATTTAACTAAGGTAATGAGGATGCATTGTTCTTATCTATTGTAATTGAATCATGCAAAAGTGGATTTAGTGTATTTCACTTATATTGATTTAATTTTAATAAGGAGGTAGTGAAAGTAGTTGAACATATAGGATCACATTGGGACAAAGCACTACCAACAAGTTCTTTTAGAATTATAGTATTAGTTTAATTTTGAGTTATAAGAGAAGAGGTAGAGGAAGGATAAGAAGATATATCTAAAATATCCTCATCTATTTTTTATTTTCATGATCATAGTAATCCTCATATACATAATTATAATGATAGTCATCATCATCATTATAAATGAACTCATTATCATGTTCTAATGTATAATCTTGAAAATTTGTCCATTCATTATTACAATTATGGGAAATTTTCAAAAAATCATTAATTAGGTGAGAGGTAGTATACTTATTATATGCCATTTTAAACTTGCCAAAGAATATAATGTAAAAAATGAATAGAAATCAAACAAGATTTATAATGTAATCTAACATAAGTATATGTACAATTATGACAATTTTTTAACCAAGTGTGTAAAAGAAATTAATATTTTAATTGAAACCTTAATTGTTAGTATTTGGGTGTATAGGGACCTAATATGTGAATCTAGGGTTTAAATGATGGTTTAAAAAGAAAATTACATTAAATTAATGAAACCCTAATATAAGATAAATTTGAATGAACTAGGTTATGCCAAAAATTAATAAAAAAATAAAAGTTTGTAACTGTTGGTGATTTTTGGCCCACATATAAATCTCTTACATGGTTTGACGAAGAAATGGACCAAAGGATTAGAAATATGTCTAGAAATGTAAAAAGGAGAAGATTCAACTAGGTTTTCACAATGCTAAATAGTTGCAAGAATAGGTCTAGAAAATCCTAAGTTTATACTTAAGAAATATTTCAACTTTTGGCTAAGTGTTAGATCATTCAAAATTCCTTCAGAGAAGTTGTTCCACACAAATATTTCATCAAAAGTACAAGGTATATTTACCTCATATAAATTATCTACACCAAAAAGGGGCTAAGTGTTATTTATTTTGGGTCTTTCGGGATAAGTGTTGGGAATTGTTTCAGACATTTTGTCCAAAACAAAAATATCAAAGGATCATTCTCTTAGAAAGTGGACCAAAAAAAATCTTAAGGGTATTTTATTTTTGGATAATTGTTTGAATAATTTTCCCAAAGGGTCATTCTATAGGAAAAGTTGTCTAAAGCAAGAATCCTGAAGGGCAATTTTTCAAGCAAAGTGTCCAAAACACTTTTCTTAAAGGGTCTTTTCTTGAGAAAGTGAACCAAACATAAATTTCAAAGGGTATTTTCAAAAGTCTCAAAAGGTCATTTTTGTAACAAAGTGTCCCAAACACTTTTTTTGAAGGATACTTTTTTTTCACCAAAGGGTCCAATGAAGTTTTTTTGAAGGGCCATTTATTCAAACAAAGTACCCAAAATAAATTTCCTGAAGGGTCATTTCTCAAGAAATTATCCAAACAAAAAATCCAAAGGACACTTTCAAAAATTTTAAAGACAATTTTGAAGAGAAAGTGTCCTTGACAAAGGTTTCGATAAAAGGTACAAGGGCACAAAATATTTCAAGAGAATTGTTTTCAAAATTTGGCTAAGGCATGAATTCTTTCATGCAAATTACTTCACAATAATTTCCCCAAAGACCAAATTATTTTGGCCATTTTTTTGTGGAAAAAGGTTAAGTACACAATTCTTTCAGGGAAATTGTCTAAGACAATTTCCCCAAAGACTAATTTATTTTAGAAATATTGTTTGAAATAAATCCCATAGATTAATTCTTTTGAATAAATTATTTCAGCAAAGTTGATCTAACATGGTGGTGACATACACAAACATCAAATTCAAGCCACATTAATTAGATGTTAGGATTAAAATATCCCATGAAGGGTGTAAAGATGTCAAGTTTGAGCCCCTACAAGTATCATTTTGGATTTTAAAATCCAAGGACATTTGTACAAACATCAATTTTAAGCCCCATAAAGTATCCATTATAATTCAAATGGCAAGATCCTATAGTGTAGGTTTATCAAGCTAAGATCCAATGGTGTGCATTCACTTACAACAATATGGGCCCAAACATATTAATGGCTCATGTTTAATCATGGATTGAGATCTAAATCACATGAAAATTTCAAAAGGTCAAAGGGATTAGAGTCGACCTTAGGAATAATCACAGGAGTAGATAGACTAATGAGCATATCTAAGGACCAGATGCAAGGGTGCCAAGTGTTAACAATATGTTAGCCTAGGTATAAGATCTAACAACATGTGTTTAATCTATTAGAGAAGATCTGATGGTGTAAGGGTCAAGATCAATAGATCCTAATTTGGTTTGCCAATAGCCAATGAACAAAGGACTGAGTCAAGATATTTTTGACTAAGGTTGATGGAATAGTTTGACTTAGGAAAAGTTAATGAATGGATTCAAGCTAGCATAAAATACATGGAACCAAGCTCAAGCTTGACCTGAGATGGACCAAGATAAAAAAATAAGGATCAAGCATTGAAAATAGAGCTCCATATAGGTAAAATAGGACTTTTAGACCTAATATAGGCTAAAAGGGTGGAAACTTATTGTGAAAGGGACTAGACATAGATCAGAGTACCATCTATATAGAATACAGGAAAACTAATAATCTTAGATTGTTTTTCCAATATAGAAAACCCAGGTCTAGTTCTCAAAGTAAGGAAAAAATATGTGTAATCAATGAAGGAACACCCTGAGTCATGCTCCCAATAGATAGATGCCAAAATAAGACATAACCAAAGCTCAGTTAGGTTCATAGATATAAAGATTTTGTCCTTATACATTAGAAATCAAGTAGAAGATGGCATGAAGATCAAAGATAGAGATCTAACTATCTTGTTCATGATGGAGTATGTCTTGATTGGGCTAAATCATGGTGGATCATTTCCTTGAAAGATAGAAAATCGTTAATTGTTCTCAAAACATGCTCCCTCTTCTTTCTTCTCCCCTTTTCATATATTATCCTTTTCTCTTCTCCTTGGAAAAGGTTCTCATATTTTAGACTTGTTTTATCTTTTTAGGAGATAGGGATACTCTTTTAGATACTATAAATTATGCTCCTCTTAATTATGCTCAACCCTATCAAGCATTTGTAAGAACTACTTCTTGATGCAATAAGGACTTTCTTTGCCTATCTCTTGCCTTGAGTATGTGTTTGGTGAGTTGTGTATAATGGCATTATGTGAAGGAGAATCTTCTTTGTCTATTTTCCTCCTTTTTAACCTTTTTTAGGGAGTTTTCAATGCTATTCATAGGTCTATATTAGTGTTCTACTCTGAACCTCTTTTATGAAATACTTGTGCAAGTATCTTGATCTTGAGGTTGTGTGAACTAGTATTATCTTCTATTGATCTAGTGTGGGTTCAATATTATGGGAGTTTCCATTATAAGTTCAGTGCATTACCTGGTTAACTTTCTTAGGATCCCATATTCCCTTTCTAACCCTTTTCCCTATGAAGCATTAGCTTAGCTTTAGTTTAGGTGACCATCAAAGAGGGAGTTATCCTACTCTAGAGGTTTAGCCACAACATAGGTTACCCATAGCCTAGGGTTGTCCTAATGTTATATATTAGTTGGATAGAACCTAAATAACCCTCTCTAAGGGTACAAATTAAGTCTATAATAATTTCTGGCATGCTCGATGGGATTAAGGTATAAAGCAGTGGAAGGATTTTTTTGTGTTGTTATTCTAAATATCAACCTTTGGAGGTAGGTATTCAAACATCAATGGAGATTCCAAACATATATCAACTAGATAAGTAGCCTAACTAAGTGCCTAATCATCATAATTTGATATGTATAATTAGTCACATTTTTATCAACATGTTTATCTTCTACCTTAGCATCACACTTATCTAAAAAATAATGTTTATGTGTTCCCCCCATGTGGCCCTCAAGCAGCCTATCAACCTTATCATGGCCTTTATCCTCATTATAATCCTACATATGACCAATTTTAATCTCATTTAAATTTAAATTAGTCATCTACTTTCCCTTATCAATACTAGGCTTACCAAGTTACATCCTTATCAGGGGTCAAGAAAGCACTAGTAGTTTATATTGAAGTGATAAGGGAGATTGGTAAGGGTTTGGAGTTTTCTCCAATCACCACTATCCATGATTTTTAAAATGTAAGGAGTGCTCTTCAGTTATTGAAGAGTAGATGGTTAGTTTGTAAAAGTGAACAATGGTCATCTTTCAAGAATGATGACATAGAAATGATCAGAATCATGGTCTAAAATGTAGATAGTATGATAATATCTTATGAAGAGTAGTAGGCTCATTTTGACCAGCCCTATGTTCCCTCTCCCCTCTAAAATACTCAAACTCAACCTTTAAGAATTCATGATTAGCCCCCTAGTCAACCTTGTCAATGTCCATCTTTGTCAAAATATCATAGAGGCACTATTGGACCAAGGAAGAACAATCATGAAGATAAAATAAGGGCTCAAACTTAGACAATAATTACCTATTCATGACATAGAAGGGATAAAGATATTTTGAAAGAATTCTATAATGTATGGGCATCATTGAAGAAGTTGACTACCCACATTTGATAAGTAAGAAATGAAATGATGGGTATTGTCCATTGAAGAAGTGTTTGAGCAATGGAAGAAAGATTATGTCAAGATTAAGCTAATAATTTTTCCCTCTCCTACCCCTATTCCCATTCTCACTCAAGATCATGAAGATATCCCATATTGGATCCTCTCCCATGACCCTAACTATTCCATACCCTCTCTATGAAACCACCCTCTCCCACACCCATTCAAGAAAAAGAGAAGGTGACCAAATCTTGCACTTTCCCCTTGTGGAAATCAATCAAGGAGGCCACAAATAAGGAAAGGGAGATGTTAGTTAAGGTATTTCAAGAACCAATATTGGTAGAGGAAGGGTTATTTATGCAATAAATGAATCCAATAACCATAGCTCAACTTAATGAGCTTGGTGTACAAGATTTTTGAGACTCTCTCTCCTTAGTTTAAGAGACACCTAAAAGAGAGTTCAAAGTACCTAGCTAGAAGGATACCCTCCTATGCTGCAAGCAAGGTAAACTTCATCACTCTCCCACCATATCCCTCATAAAGGAGGAGCATATTATACAAAGGATAGAGGAATATCTTGTAATCATAGGTGAACCTAAAAAGGATAATGCAAGTGTCTATGATGAGGATATCATGATAGGAAACTGAATTCATGGGGGGGGCATATTTTAGATTTAATGTTGTAGGAGTCTGATGATAAGTAAGAATACACGATTCATGAACCTAGTGTGGATGTTAGGATCAACTCAAATAGTTTAGAATATCAATGGAAACATTTATGTTTAGATTTCTTGAGTGAAATAGAGTAGCTTAATGTTGTAAACTTTCCTGAATAGGATAATCTATAAGATGAACATGGGGTAGACATTGAATGGACTACTAAAGGTCCATTATACATAGATGACTAAGAGGATTATAACTAGGTGTCTGAGGTTAGTTTACTTAAATATGAAGTGCCATTTGAGGATAACCCTAATATGTTCAATATAGATTAAAGTATATTAGACCTTGAGTAAGAAAAATATCATGTTATAGACCTAGGATGGTCAAATCAACCCTTATTTGTAGTTGAGAAAGTTGATATCTTGAGTGAGGTTGATGAAGGGGACATCTCAAGTTCTCAAGAGATTCAATTTGACAAGCATACCAATGAAGAGCCTAAAGAGTTATGGCAGCAATTCAATGCTATAACAAAATATTTTAAAGAGGCCAAAGGACCTATCTTTCTTCCAAAAAGCTATGAACATGGTGCTCTAAGCATGATTGGTTTTGATTTACATAAGGACAAGGTAGAATAACATGTTATTTTTGAATCACCAATTGAACCACATGTAGTTCTCCTAAGAGCCCAAATGAATACTTCATGCAAGACATTCTCAATAGTGATGAGAAATAAGTAAATTCTCCCATAGTCCAACATGTACCATGTTTGGAATGCTTGGACTAATATGTCTACATTAGAGACATGTTCATTATATTCCATCCACTGAGGAGTACATTAGAAGTATTGGCCATCAAGATACTTGATACACCAATTTTTATACCTCCAAAGCTAGGTAATTTTTATCTTAGTTTGTTACAAGTGGATTATACTAGAAGTTTTCCTTTTGATCTGAGAGGACTAGTTTTGAAAAGGTCTTGTATATATGAGATTAGTTTTTATTCTTTTTTATAAGTGCCTTTGTCACATTTTTTTGTTTAGTGGGTTAGTTTTTATTTATTTCTTGCAAATGTCTATGTGCATTTTTCTTTGTTATTTTACTTTTATTCCTTTTTGTTTCAATAGGAAGTTATAAAAAGGTTCAACCTTATATCATATTTTAGAACAACTTAGTTTCATATACTTATGACTCTATGCCCAATGGACTAGACAAGGCAACATGGTATGGGCTTTCTTGTATAGATAGGCAATCAACCCCTATGAGTCACCAAAGATGTTGGCCATTTTTGTCCCACATATGAATCTCTTTCATATTTTGATGAAGTAGTGGATCAAAGGCTTATAAATGAGTCTAATAATGCAAAATGGAGAGGGTCCAAGAAATTTTACATGGTGCTAAATAGTTTTAGGAATAGGTCAGGAAAAGCCTAAATTTATACTTAAAAATTATTTCAAATTTTGTCTAAGTGTTATATCATTCATAATTTATTTAAACAATTTTTTCCACAAAAATATCAAAAAAAAGTACAAGGAATACTTCCCTTAGATAAATAATCCACATCAAAAAGGGGCTAAGTGTTATTTCTTTCGAGAGATTTGTTTGGGGTCTTCTGGGCTAAGTGTCAAGAATTGTTTCAAACATTTTGTCAAAAAAATTAATCCCTAAGGGTCATTATCTCAAAATTTGGACCAAAAAAAATCCTAAGGGTATTTTATTTTTGTGAAATTACATTAATAATTTCTCCAAAGGATCATTCTATAAGAAAAGTGGTCTAAAGAAAGAATCCCAAAGGGCACTTTTCCTAGCAAAGTGTCCCAAACACTTTTCTTGAAGGGTATTGTTTTTAGGAAATTTAACCAAATAGAAATTCTAAAGGGGATTTTAAAAATTTCTAAAAGGTAATTTTTTGTAGCAAAGTGTCCCAAACACTTTTTTTCAAGGGTACTTTTTCTTCACCAATGGATCTAATTCAAAATTTCCAAAGGGCCATTTCTTCAAATAAAGTACCTAGAATAAGCTTCCCAAAGGGTCATTTCTTGGGAAATTATCCAAACAAAAAATTTGAAGGACACTTTCAAAAGTTCTGAAGGGCACTTTTAGAAAGGTTGGAAGGCAATTATAAAATGCAAGTGTCCTTGACAAAGGTTTTGATAAAAGGTATAAGGGCACAAAATCTGTTGGGAGAATTATTTAAATTTTTTGGATAAGGCATGAATTTTTTTAGGGAAATTAGTCCACAATAATTTCCCAAAGACCAAATTCTTTAAGTCATTTTTTCTATGGAAAAAGGATAAGTACACATTTATTTTGGGAAAATTGTCTGAGATAATTTCCCTAAAGACCAATTTCTTTTAGACAAATTGTATGAGACAAATCCCATAGATAAATTATTTTGAAAATTTTGATTCAATAGTTGGTGACAGGTGCATAAAAATCAAATTAAATCCACAACAACTGGATGTTTGGATTCAAATATCACATGATAGGTGTGTAGACATCAAGTTTGGGCTCCTACAAGTATCTATTTGGATTTTAAAACACAAAGATGTTCACATAGACATTTATCTTAAGCCTCATGAAGTAGCTATTATAATTTAAATTATAAGATCCTATGGTATGGGTTCATCAAGATGAGATACTAAAGTACACATTCATTGATAAGAAGATGGGCCCAAGTAGATCAATGGCTCATGTTTAATCTGGGCTCGAGATCTAATGGCATGAAAGTAAGTCCAAAGGTAAAGGGGCATAAAGGACACCATGTGGTGTAAGCATATTAGTAAATAGACTGATGAACATATCCAAGGACCAAATGTATGGGTGCTAAGTGTCAATAATGCATTAGCCTAAGTAGAAGATCTAATAGTAAACATTTAATCTATTAGAGAATATTTTATGGTGAGAGTGAGGGTTAAGGTTAATGGATCCTAAGTTAATTTACCAATAGATAATAAACAAAATACCAAGTTGGGACTTTTTGGACTAAGGTTAATGGAGCATTTTGACTCAGGCAAAGTTAATGAATGGACTTTAATTGGTATAAAATACATGGAATCAAGCTCGATCTTGACATCAGTTGGATAGGATAAATAATAAGGATCAATCATTGCCAACAGAGATCCATAGAGGTAAAATAGTTATTTTATACCTAATATAGGCTAAAAGGGTGGCAACTTGTTTTGAAAGGGACCAGGCATTGAGTAGAGTGCCATCTCTATAAATTATAAGAAAACCAATAATATTAGATTGGTTTTCCTCTATAACAGACCTAGGTCTAGTTCCCAAATCAAGGGGAAACTATGTGTAATAAAAGAAGGAAATCTTTGAACCATGCTCCCAATAGATAGCTACCCAAACCAAACATAATCAAAGTTTAGTTAGGATCATAGATATAAGGATTTTATCATTATACATAATCAGTCAAGTAAAAGATGGTGTGAAGATCAAAGATAAAGATCTTACTATATTCATCATGATGGATTATGTTCTGATTAGACTAAACCATTTTGGATAATTCCCTTAAAATATGTCAACTCATTAATTATTCTTGAAACATGCTCCCTCTTCTTTCTTCTCCCCTTCTCTTATATTAACCTTTTCTCTTCTCCTTAGAAAAGGTTATTAGATTTTAGACATTTTTATCTTTATGGGAGATAGGAATACTCTTTGAGATACTATAAATTAGGCTCAACCCTATCAAGCATTTTTAATAACTACCTCTTGATGCAATGAGGACTTTATGTACCTATATCTTTCCTTGAGTATGTGTTTGGTGAGTTGTGTATGATGGAATTGTGTGAAGAATAATCTTTCTTATCCATTGTCCTCATTTCTAACCTTGGTTAGGGAGTTTTTAATGCTACTTTTAGGTATATGTTATTATTCTACTCTAAACCTCTCCTATGAAATACTTATGCAAGTAGCTTAATCTTGAGATTGTGTGAGCTAGTATTATCTTCTATTGATCTAGTGTGGGTTCAAACCTATGGGAGTATCCCGTTTAAGTTTTTTTCATCACCTAATTATCTCTCTTAGGATCCCTTATCCCGTTTCTAACCCTTTTCCCCATGAATCATTAGATAATATTTAGTTTAGGTGATTATTAAAGAGGAAGTTAGCCTACTCTAGAGGTTCAACCCCAACATAGATTACCCACATCCTAGGGTTGTCCCAATATTATATCTTAGTTGGAGAGATCTTGAAGAACCCTCTCTAAGAGTATAAATTAATCCTATATTAGTAACCCTAAATTAGTTCATAAAAATTGAAAGAAGGTAAACCCTAGGTAAAATTAGGTTTTAATGTAATATTCAAAGTAAGTCAGGTTCACCAAATGTTTTAACCTTTTAGGACTTAATGAGTGTAAATATTATGTTTTTCAAGGTCTGAGTATGATAATAATCTAGAATGAAAATTTTAAATAACTAATTTAACATACCTTTCCCAAAATAACAAGTATGGAAAGAAAGAGTACTTATATAGAATAAAATATGCCTTTTGTAGATCAGGGAGATGAAATAGGATAGAAAAATAGGTAGACACTTTCCATTATATGACTATGGTTTAAATATAGTCTTTGATAGTACCATTGATATCAAGACAATAGTGCCATATGGAGCTAGTATCCAATTATGGAACTAGAATCCCTCTTATAGTAACTATATATAACATTTAGGGAAGCTATATGAGGTCCTAAGGGTCCTATAAGTGGTTATATGTTATCCAAGAGCTTGTATGTGTCATTATTTTAGCTAAATATCTTCCAAAACCCTAATGAGTACCTACACACATGAAATAATAATCAAATCAAATGTAAAAGATAAGGGAAAAAATAGGTTATGGGATGTTATGATCATGTGGAGTAAAAACCCTACTATTTTGGCTACTACCTACATTAACTCTAATGTTAGGGGTATTAGATCATATGTATTTTTCTCTTAAGAAATGTGCATAATAAAATTTCATCATATAATAGAATGAACTTCACTTAGGTCCTCTTTTAATCAAGCATGAAATGTCTAGACATGATAGCTGAGTAGTATGTAGAGTATTGAGTTGTACTATTGATTTATTCTATGTAATTATGTGTCAAAATATTAAGTGCTTTATGTAAAATGCCTTGTGAATCTCTTTATATAGAAGTAACTTTGATTTGAATATAAGACCTTGTTCATCTACTAAAAAGTCATAAAAGAGGGATAAAAAAAAATATATAAGGTTTAAGATAGGGTTAGAATTCAAATACAAAAGAAAATGACCATCAAACACTAGATCCATAATTAGAAACTAGTGCCACATGGTGCTACTATCCCAAAAATGGTACTAGTGTCTTGAGGCCTAAAAATAGAGCTAAGACCAAGTAGGATAGGTTAGGAGCCCTAGTGATTGTGAAGAGGTGACTTAGGACCATTAGGGGTACCACACATATGGGAAATAAGACATAATAAATATTAAAAGATTCAAAATGACCACATGAACAAGGACTATATTCATCATTAAGACCTTTAAGTGAAAGAACAACAAAACACATAGTAATTTTGGTTACTTGACCAAATTAGGGTTTTAAAATAATGATGAAATTAGACTTTTTACACCAATATAATGTCCTATCACACCTAATGGCCTTGAATATATTAAGAGGCTGACTCTAGAGTTTGAAATTTGACTAGAATAGGAAATGTATAAAAAATATCACATGCTTTAGTGTGATATAACTTTTAATTTTTAATTTTCCTTTTAATATTTTCTTTTATTTTGATGTAGATTTTAACACTTTTTATTTTTTATTTTTTAATCCTCTATAGATATATGGAAAAACCAAAAAAATGATATATTTAGCTAGTACGAGAGCTTATGCTTTATTACTAGAAAATAAAATGTAAAAACCATGGTTCCTATATAGTTCTATACTTTCACTTTAGAAAAGAGTGAAATATTGAAACCAACCTCAGTGATCCCAAAAAATAAATGAAATATATGGAATTCATGGAAAGTGATCATAAAATTATTTGATTTTCCTAATCTTAAATAATGTGTAGAAGGGAGAGGCACAATGATAAGTAGGTATGAATAATCATTATAAGATAAGATAAAATATGGATTGAAGACATGAGGATAAACTGTTATAGTTTCACCATAAGACAATATGACTAATTTTAAGTGAGGGAAAAAACTATTCTCAACCGTTTCCTCATATTTCTAAGAAGACACCTACCTATAGTTAGGAGTAAAATTAATCTATGTAGAAAAATTGAATAATGATGGACATTTATGAGGAGGGAAGGGTTGATTCCAAAGGTATTACTATGGAATTCATAAACTAGAAAGACAAGAGGCATAAGTAAGATATAGTTATGATAATAGAGTCCCAAAAGTTATACATAATGATAAAAGAGGCCAATTAATCACAAATTAAATAGAGGCTAATGAAAAAAATCAAAAGGATATGCATTAAAGAGGAAGGCCTAATTATATTCCCCAAGGGTTATAATGACACTAAAAACTAAAAAACCAAAAGGTGTAAAAATGACAAAAGACATAGGGACCAAGTTAGCTACCATGGATAATGCGACAAGAAAGCTGAAGGTATATAACTAAAAGCATCTTCATATGTAGCATAAGAGATTAAAATTATAACATGCAATAAATGTTAGCTAAAAAACACTAAAATCATGCAATTAATATGTACATGAAATGGAAAAGCATACATAAAATGAACTTAATAAAAAAACATATTTAAGAACTCAGCATGGATTCATTCTTCAAAGATATATATTTCATTCATTTGCAATATATAAGTGTTATGTCTAATTATTCCCTTAAATAAGTAGGGACCCCACCACTTTTGTGTGTATTTTCTCCTTTTTCATGGGTGTATTCTATTTTAAACAATAATTCTCCAACATCAAATGTACAAAATTATGAATTTTTTGTAATGTTGTTTAGTTATTTAAAAAATATTAAGGATTGTATTGTAAATAAATCATATGTCTCTCATCAAATAAATATAAATCATGAATATGTGCTTCATAAAGACATTGATTAGGAATGATATAATGAAGATAGAACATAAATACAGTAACTCTATTTATAGTGGTAAGATAGCTTCAGATCCTTAAACTAAGGAGAATGGATTTTACCTTGTGGTAGTACAAAGAATAGTAAAATAATCTCAATGTGTAGAATATAGATTTATATTATAGTTTATATAATATTAACCAATAGTCTTTTGCAATAAATTGTTGAGGATTTTTTTGGTTCCTTTTACTTGGCCATTGCACTGAGGGTGTTAGGGTATACGAATTTTATATGTGATTTTTAATACTACATATAATTACTTCATGAATTTATTTTTGAAATTCCCACTATTGTAAAATACTATGGTATTTGAAATTATAAAATGACATATGATTTTATTAGTGATGAGTTTATATATAGTAATACAAGTGACATTAACAAGGGGCATATTTTCTACCCACTTGGTAATGTAATTGATACTAGTGATAATGAAGATGTGTCCATATTATGATTGAGGTAATTTCACAATGATATTTAATCCCCACATAGACAATAGCCAGATAGATTAAAGTATCTAAAGGTCAGTGAGAGTAGAATGGATAATATCATCATGAATTTGGCAAGGATTACACTTATTTTAAAATGTTATGGCATATTTTTCAAGAGTGGGTTAGTCATATCCCATATATAGGAATTTTTGGTTGTAATTACACCACAATATCCCCCATTAGCTTTCTCAAGGAGAGAAAGGACTTATTCTTAAGTGATAAAGTGGAATGGGGTAATTTTGATATTATGATAATATAAGAGGTTATGCCCAAATAAAAAATTATAGGCTTAATTTTAGAGTATAATTTCTTCATGAAAATCAACCTCGGGAGGATAATTATGATGTTAGATGAATTGGATGATATATTCATACCAAAAGACTTATCAAGTCATGAAAAATTCAATGTGGAATATGAGAGACATATTTAGATTTTAAGGTAAGTGGATATTTACTCATGTATGATAAACTATGAGTTATGCAATGCCTGATGAAGATGAAATACAGAGGCTTAGGAAGCAAGAGAGTTAGCTATAGTGTTTTTCTCTCATGATTTTTTTTGGATAGTGAAATATGAAAACTATTTGACAACAGTAGAAGTGATCTAATGATATTAATTAATGTTTTTATTTTTTTCATTTATAAGTGCCACTAATTTGGTAGCATATAATCTATGAATATCATAAGGCATGTAAGTAAAAAATATCTAGATATATGACTACTTACATCCCAAAGATGAGATATTTGTATTCAGCCATGTTATTAATAACATAAAAGTTTAGTCAAAAATCTATAGGAATTATTTTTCAATAAGGATCAACTAAGACACATCCTAGCCTAGATCTCTAAAGGAACTTGGTTCTACCAAAGTAGAGTGTCCAAGTATCTTTATACATATATATAGTAACTTTAGATCATTATTCTAAGGTAGTTTTTATAGATGATTTAGGGTTAAAGATTATTATTTTTGGTTATTTGAGGGCTCAAACCTTGATATCATCTATGAAATTAAAAATATAGTCTTAAGAATAAATTAAATGAAGAGGACATATTTATTAGGTAGAGTATAATAAAGGTGTTGTTAAGTTGGTAGGGTTGTGATAGTAAGTTGATTAGAAATCACATGGCCTTTGGCTGATTTTTCAAAGATGATTCTAAGGTAAAAATTTTAGAGAACTATACACTTTTCAATTTGGTTTACAAGAAATAAATACTTGGATAAGAAATGGTGGAGGGGATCCAAATGGATGATGACATAGGTAGTATAGTGATTCATATAATTTTGAAGTGTTTCAACTAAAAAATAGATTCTAAGATAGTCATGATCCAATCTTGTGTAGCGGGTCTCACAATCTATCAAGGTACTAATTAAATAGTAAACGACATGTTCTTTACTAGACTCCTATTTTTGCACAAACGTTAAACAAAATGATATTGGGATAGATAAGATATAAAATATGACATAGAAACATTTAAACATGGACTTATATTATGAGGATAAATTAATGATTTATTCATATTATCAAAGGCTTGTTGAAAATCATTGGTCCATTCAAGTGTAACACATTTCTTGAAAAGGGAGTTTACAAAGTGTCAATGATAAGCTAACTCATGAACAAATTTATGGATTTTACCTAAGTTTCCCATGGTAAATGTGGATTTTAATATTAGAATGAGTTATAGTAATGTTTAGAATTACAATTATCTTGTAAAAATCCATATTATTCCCTTGTAATGAGTCCAAGAATCCTAATATATTTATAAATGTAACATTACAAACACACTTATGAGGATTGAACTTAAAATTTTAATTGATATGATGATATGATATAATATATAAGATTAAAAATGGTTTTCATGACACTTTGATTTAGATATAAAGTCATCCACATAGGCTTAAACATTTTTTTGGATGAGGTCATGGAAGATGTGGGTCATTACACATTGATAATTTTCTTCATAATTTTTAAGATCAAAGGGTATTAACATAGAAATAGGTTCCTAATTTGGTAATAAATATATTATTATGTTGATCATATATGGTAATGAGAATCATATTATACCCCAAAAACTCCTCGTAGTCAGATGTAGGATCAACAATAGCATCAATTGAAGATAATATTAAGTTGCCCTTAGGACATGATAATTTGAGATTATAAAAGTGAAAAATGTGAATTACCATAGTAAATTTATTTTTCATGGATATTATGTTGTATAAATATAATGATAAATATATAGGTAAAATGTAATTAACATATATCAAATTGAAAAATTATTTATGACATAAAGTGGAGACATTAGAGGGAAACTTTCATTGCTTTTCACACATGGGTTTCACATATGGATATGTCATTATGTTATGGACAACTATGATATGGTATATGGATGGCATGTCCTCAAATGAATAGGAATATAGTTTTTGATATTTTAAAAAAAAGGTTATAATTTTATTTCTCTTTAGGATGAAGTTCCTTAGAGATAAGACTAGTTTTAGAATCTTTTAGCTTTACCAAAGTTAACTACTTGAGATTCTTCAATAAACATTGAATTTCCATCTTGTAATTGATATGGAATTGAAGAAAGCTTGGAAATAGGGTTAATATTTAGGTTCACACTAGTGAAAAAATTAAAAAATCATGGACTTATTTCCTCAAAATGGTCAAGCTTATGATGTTGGTGGGGGAGTTGGGTCTTTATAGCATGAAGTAATTTGATGAAAAATTCATCAATAAGAAGCATAGGTAATGAAGAATTATATTTTAGGATTTAAATGTGATACTTCCTCTTATTTCTAAGTTTGAGTTTCTAGTCGAGTGAATGCTGGGAGATGTCTGCGAATAATGGCAAGACAAAGCCCGACCAGGGCATGGGCACTGGGGAGGATGTGGACGAGGGTGCTGTTGGTGGAACAGGGGAGGCGAGTGGGGGGCCGGCTTTGCCTACCCATGATGGAGACCCCTTTTACCATGGAGAAAGACCTAAATTAACTAAAGTAAATGGATGTTTCCCGTGAAGCAATGACAGGCCGATCCTGGTGGTCCCTCAAGCGGCGGTCAGAGAGGATTTAGAATACTTGACAGGCCATGCTTTGATTTGCAAATTTCTAGGTCTCAGGATCTCACAGTCAGCCTTAGAAACCTAGATGAGGCGCACCTGGCATGTGGAGGGAGACATTGATATAATGCTGGCTGCCAACAGTTATTTTCTGGTAAATTTCTCTTCCATTTCTGATAGAAATCGCATTTTTGAAGGGGGACCATATTTTTATGGCCGCATAGGGCTGTTCATTAAACCTTGGCATGCTGGTTTCAATTCGGTGGAGGATTTGCCTGCCAGTGTTCCTGTCTGGGTTCATCTCCCACGATTGCCTCTGGAGTTTTGGCGGGAAGATATCCTGCGTCAAATTGCAGCATTGCTGGGAATGCCAATCACGGTTTCTCATCAGTCTCTGGACAAAAAACTCATCTCCTTTGCCCGAGTCTGTGTGGAAATCAATTTAAACAATCCTTTGCCTGAATCAATTGAGATTAGCTTAGGGGAATCATCCTGGATATAGCAAGTCGATTATGAAGCCATTCCTTTTTGGTGCAGAGTTTGCCATGTTTATGGCCACCTACATAGACAATGCCCTCAGGTGGGGAGATTCAGTGAGGGGGTTTCTCAGAAAGGAAATGCTGCTGAAATGCCATCTCAGAGAGATACCTACTCAGTGTTACCTGGGACTGTAGTGACAGGAAAAGACACCCCAAAAGGGGCAGAGGCGTCCTTAGATAAGGGGGGAGCTCCAAGTCTTGACAGGGAAGGCTTCTCCCAGGTCTGTAAGCATGGGAGAGGGCGCGGCCTGAGGGGGAGAAACCAAGACAGATCTGTGAGCTCAAGTTTTAACAGGTTTGAAGTTCTAGATGGTATGGCAATAGAGGATGGGGTCACCCCTGAGGAGGTGGGAGAACCCCTAGGAAGAGTTGCAAACAACATACCTATAAATCTACCCCAGGACATAGTGATTCAGTAGGGACAAGGTAGTGAATAGGGGTTGGACGCTGAAAGCATGGAGGACATTTTGGAATAGCAAACCAAGGAATGCAACTGGACTGAGCAGGTGAAAGAGAGGGAGACTCCTCGGAAAGATAAAGGAGTGGGAGAGGCCCTGGGACTAATGCAAAAACCTTTTAAAAAGGTATCTTTTTATACACCTTCCAGACCAGGGCATAAAAAGGATCAGGAGAAACTTAAGCGTGCAGGAGATTTACTGGTTGAGTCAGGAGAGGTTAAAACCTTGGTCGAACACTTCACCCATTCTACTCAATGATCGTGTTGTCTTGGAATGTGAGGGGGCTGCATAGTGTCCCTAGACAAAAAACTATGCGGAATTTAATATTTGCTCACTCTCCGGATATTACATGTATCTAGGAGACGAAGATGTCAGTTGATACTATGTTAGAAAAGTCATCCAAAATTTGGAAGGATGGCCAATGTCAATGTGTGGGAGCGCGTGGTAGTGCAGGTGGGTTAGCAATGTGCTGGGATCCGGTAAAGCTTACACCGACCCAATGGATGGCGACTACATCGACGTTATCCATGATTGCCTCTTCACCGGAAATCGGAGAAATGATTTTGATCACTAATATTTATGCACCAGGAGATACTCAAGGCCAGTTGAAGATGTGGGAACACTTATGCCACATTCGTAGCTGCTGCCCTTATCTCCCTTGGATAATGTGTGGAGATTTTAATGCTGTGCTAAATTTGGAGGAGAAGAGGGGGGGCGAGATTGGCTTGACTCTTCTTCGGAGCTTCTCAATCTCAATGTGGAGCAGCTGCGCCTATCAGATGTGAAACCCACAAATGGGAGATTTACTTGGAGCAATAGAAGACCTGGTAAGGATGCAATTTCTGAATGTCTGGATAGATTTTTAGTGTCATCCTTCTGGCTGTCTAGTGCTTTCTCTATGGCTTCGAAAATCTTGGATTGGCGGGGATCCGACCATTGGCCCATCAAACTCACAACTAACTTCATTAAGCGCCCTAGGAGACCTCCCTTTAAATTTCAATTAATGTGGCTCAGGGATTTATCTTTGCATACCCTTATGGCCCATTGGTGGCGGTAGGGGAATCCAGAATATGGGACTGCCATGTACTCCTTTGTTAAAAAACTGCAATATGTCAAAAGGAAGCTACAGGTGTGGAACAGGACCAATTTTGGTAATATGAATACTATGAAGAAGGCTGCCCAAGACAGGCTGGACAATATTACTAGGAAGATTCTGAACACGGGATCGACTGAAGAGCTGCATAAGGCTGAATTTGTTGCATTAAAGGAACTTAATGAATGGGAAATGTGAGAAGAAATCTTTTGGAAGCAGAAAGCCCGAATCGAATGGCTGCAAGAAGGGGACAGGAACACGGCCTTCTTTCATAAATTGGTGCAGGCAAGGCGTAACAAGAACTATATAGTAGCTCTTGTAACCAAGGAGGGCGTTAATACCTCTTCTGCTGTGGCCATAATGGAGGAGGCTGTTCACTTTTACATGGAAGTTTTTTCCGAAGAAGTTCCTATAGCAGATTTGGAGAAGGAAAAAGTGTTGTCCTGCATTCCGCATATTATTACAGCTGATATGAATTCAGCTCTCTTGAAACCTATTGAGAAGGCAGAAGTGGAAAAAGTGGTTTTCACTATGAATAAAGGGAAGGCGCCAGGTCTGGATGGATTTCCTACTGAATTTTTTCAGGAGTTTTGGGAGATTATATGCCATGACTTAGTGGAGGTGGTGCAAGAGTCCTACCGCAACAAGGAGATGCTCAGAGCGATTAATGCTACCTTTTTGGTATTAATCCCGAAGAAAGAACAAGTTAGTCAGATGGATCATTTTCGGCCTATAGCTCTTTGTAACACGGTGTACAAGATTATTACTAAACTCATAGCAAAAAGGCTGAAAGCTTACCTCCCAGAGGTTATTTCGGAGGAACAAGGGGGCTTTGTTGCGGGAAGGCAGATTCTGGATGGTGTGGTGATTGCTTCAGAGGCTATCCATTCTATGAGCATTTCCCAACAGAGAGCGATGTTCATTAAGCTGGACTTGGCTAAAGCGTATGACAGGGTTGACTGGGGTTTCATGCAAAAGATCCTCCTGGCTTTTGGTTTTAGCCAGGCTTGGGTTAGCTGGGTGTGCAGCTGTGTGACCACGCCTTCGTATTCTGTTCTTATTAATGGGACTCCTTCCAGATTATTCAGGGCTTCTCGTGGGCTTCGGCAAGGGGATCCGCTATCGCCTTACCTATTTATTCTTTTGGCTGAGGGCCTTGGGAGACTCATAAAATCTCAAGCTATGCAGGGTTGGATTCAGGGATGGAAGTGGGGTAATGGTGGGGCTAAGCTGACCCACCTCCAGTTTGTGGATGACACCATCATTGTTGGGCTTGCTCGTATCAGGGAGGCGCAGACGTTTCGGAGTGCCTTAGACACTTATTTATTGGCTTCAGGATAGTAGCTGAATGAAGGAAAATCATCCATCTATTTCTTCAATACGCCTGAGTCTATACAACGCAGGATTTCTACTATATTGAGATTCCAACCACAACCTCTTCCGGTGATTTATTTGGGGGTTCCCATCGTGGTGGGCAGCCAACCTCGGCTATTCTAGCAAAACATTTTAGACAAGTTAAGGCAGAAGGTGAACCATTGGACTCATAGGTGGCTCACGATGGCGGGTCGGGTGACTTTGCTTCAGTCGGTCATCCAAGCTCTTCCCATATATCATAGCATGGTCCAGGTGGCACCGAAGTATTTCCTCCATAAGTATGATGCACTCTCCAGGCAATTTTTGTGGAGTGGCAACCTCAAAAACTCTAAATGGAGCTTGATCAAGTGGAGCAAGGTGTGCAGGCCCAAAAGAGAAGGTGGTCTTGGACTAAGGTCGGCCACCCTGTCTAGCCAAGCCCTTGCGGCTAAGCTGTACTGGAGGTGGTGTACTAACCAATCCCAGCTATGGGCTCGTATTCTTTGGTTGAAATATTTACTTGGGGTGTGCCCGATTGAGATCCCTCGGTACCCCATTGAGGGAAGAGGTTCTTTGGTGTGGAGCACACTCAAATTGGGAGCCCCTCTGGTGCAAGCTAAACTTTTCTGGATATGCAATAGTGGCACGAAGGTGTTGTTTTGGAATGATTTTTGGAATGGCCTCCCACTGATTGCTCACTCGCACCCCCATCTATAGGACCTATGGGAGGCTTTCTGTATTGCTGGCTGGGATAATGTAGAACATTATAAAGAGGAGATTCAGATGGGAGATGCCAGTAGGTACATTTGGAAGTAGGAGAGATCCTGGCCGCAAGGGGGGACTGTTGAGGACAGAGAGGAACTTCTCTAGATTCTGGCACATAGAGACTGTAGCTCGCTGAGTGAAGAGGACACCTTGGCTTGGGGGGGCGATTCCAGTGGTCTTTATACTGTTTCTTCCGGTTATCAAGCACTGATTAAGGAGCAACTTGGAGCTGAGGATTTTTTGTGGAGTAGGAAAATCTGGAATCCTGCTGCTTGGCCTAAATGCAATTTTTTCTTGTGGACTCTCACCTATAGGAGGTGTCTCACCTGGGAAAATCTCATTAAGCGTGGCTTCCAAGGACCGTCAATCTGCTTGTTGTGTTGGGACAGTGGAGAGAATGGAGAACATTTATTTTTTCAATGCACTTATGCCAAAGCGCTTTGGCATTTATGGTGGGACGCTTGGGGTCGCCCCTGTTGGCACGCTAGTTCCCTGACTGAGTTCTGGCAGCGCATGGACAGTCCCCCCAGCAAGGCGTCCTTCTTAAAGAAAGCCTGGACTGTGGGTCCTTCCTTTATTTTGTGGCACCTCTGGCTTGAAAGGAACAGAAGACTCTTCCAGGAGCGCAGCTTGTGTATTAGCAAGCTGTGGCTGAGAATTCTTGTGGCACTTCAGGAGACACTCTATGCCAAAGGGGAATGGTGCGATGACTTAGAGGAGCTTGACGCTTCTGTTTTGGGCCGCCTATCCCTTGGAGTGCCTGTGGTTGCGTGCCCCTGCTTCTTGGTTCGCCCTTCGACCTCCAACAAGCATGGAATGCGCCCGATCAGCCGCGCTGGGAGTTGGCTGCCGCCGGTGGAAGATGTTGTCAAAGTCAATGTGGACGGGTCTGCGCGTGGGAATCTCGGGGATGCTGGGATTGGAGTCATTGCCAAAAATTCTACAGGTAAGGTATGTTTTTTACTCACGGAGTATAAGGGATGCCACACTAACAATTGTATGGAGGCGATGGCGGTCCTGGAGGCTTTGAGAATTTGCAGTAAGCAGGGGATTTACAGCATTGTTTGTGAATCAGACTCGCAGGTGGTGGTTAACCTGCTAAACAACTCCAACTCTATTTGCATGGATTGGAAACTTGGGGCGATTATCAAACAGATTAGACAGTTAATCCCATTTTTTGAATTAATTTCCTTTAGACACATTCCTCGGGAATGGAATGCTGTGGCCGACCGTTTGGCAAAATGAGCCACGGATCATGGGCCAAATTGGGTAATATATGAACAGTGTAGGCTTCCAGTTGAGTTGACTCCGATCCTGACTCAACTGCTTGAGCAGGATTTGAGAATGTAATTTGGTTTTTTTTTGGTGTTTAATAAATTTTTACCCCCTCTTTAGTTGCAATGAAGAATTATATTTTAAATATAATTCAAGATAAATAATCTCATTAAATTTACTAAAAGATTTTGAGTGGAATTATATTACAGTAATAGCTTTAGAATTTAATGTAATTTCTAGATTTGAAGTTGAAATGGCTTAGTTTTTTTATGATATTAGCCTAGCTAATATAACTAGGGACAAAAAAAATAAGGTTGAATTGTATCATCAAGTTTGATACAATTAGTTGAGTTTGTATTAATTTTTAATGTATTAGCATAGAGAATACATTTATATTGATCTAGGGATGATAATAAAATTGTACCAACATTTGGTAATGGAGTTGTAAATTAAATATTGAATTTGTAAATGACTAGCTAGTGAAGTTGTAAATTAAATATTGAATTTTATTAGGTTGGCTAGTACATGTAAAAATATAATAGTATAAAATATATTGGGTTGGTTGATATAATTTATATGTTATAAAATCTATGAATACTATCAAGTTGGCTGATATTGTTGATTTTTTTGGGAAAATAAAAAATATGTTGTATAACCCATGGAGTTTCTTTCAATGGTGGTTGATAAAATGGACATAGCCTTGAGGTTTTTGGTCATTATCATCATCATTATAAAGATAGGGGATATGATATAAATTAATGGTTCAATTAATTCATGCATTTTAGCAAGGGTTTTCTGATAATTAATTACAACTAATTTGTTTATTTGGGCTTAGGAAACTATGTAATCATCATCATATGATGGAGAGCATGAGTGATTTTTCAATTATCATTGGAAGTATATTATATATATACACCAATATTGATATAAATTCAAGGGGATAATGATATAATATCTTGAAAGAGTATTACCAACCGAAATTCATTGCATATAAATTCATCTTTTATATAAGAGGCTTTGTGGGTAATACATGGGAGTAATTTTAGTGTCATCATAAATCAAATGAATTGTATTAAATCATGGTAAATAATATGGAGGAATCCATTACTATATATAAGGATGTAATATAGTGGTATTTTAAAAAAATAATAATTCATTGATTACATCATCCTCAAAATATATGAGTGACTTAGAGGTTAGGATGCATGTTGAAAATCTCAGGAAGAGGAGGATTGGTGATTTGATAAATGTTGGGGATGTGATATTATGTTTTGGTATTATGTAGATTTATGCCCTATGTATTTTTATTATCTTCATGATTTTAATGGTTTCCATCATGGTGAACTTAACGTCTTCGATATCAGAAGAGGTGACAACTCTCATGCAATGAATTCAATCATGGCCTAAAATGAAGTTATAATAAAATGGAAAATATAATACCATTATCTTAGTGCATTTTTTTTGGGAATGATAGTAATAGGGATCCAAAAGAAATAAAGAGAATTTTGATTAGTTTTTCAAATCCACGACATGTGAGTCTTGTTAGTTGAAGGTAATTTTTGAAATATCCAAGTTGTTGGATTAATCAGAAGGAAGTAATGCTAATTCTTAAGCCTTGGTCCACAAAAAAATTCTTATTAAATTATTATTATTCATAATATTATTTAATATAAGTTGATTATTATCTCAAAAGAGTATTTCATCATTAATCATGTCTTCTTACTTTTGGAAACTCTATGGATTTGTTCTTAGAGGAAGTGGGTTTATAAATGGTTTCAATATAATGAAATTTCATATATGTAGGACCTTTAGAAGTTTTGGGAATTCATTATATTAACCATATGGTAAATATTATATGTATTTTAATTTTTACATGAGAAATTTTTAATGGTGATGTTTTATTAGTTCTATTAAAGGAATTTTATAAGGCATATAATTAAGTTCATCTAGGAAATTCCATAATGATTCGGGGTTAGATCCTTATAGTTTTTAGATTTATTTGTGATAGTGACTTTAATATGTATGATATTAAAATTATTGGATACACTAGTGTGAGGTTATGATGGTGGAATAGGTTCATAACTAGGTGGCAAGTCAAAAGGTGTAATTTTGGTAGTAGTATCCTTAAGAAGTTGATCTTAGGGAGAGGGATTATTATGTTTATTGAAATTATATTTGTGAGTAGGATTATGACATAGAATATCCTTTGTCACATTCAAAAAAAATTGAGTTAGTGTTATAATTATCATATTCAACATCAATAACACAAGCTAATTCATTTGAATGTTGTGTATTAGAACCATATGGTTTAGATGATTTTTGATATTTTTTTATTATTAGATTTAGGATTTTAGGATTGGTTATTATATGGTTTTATGTTTGTTATGTAATTATTTGATTATGAGAGCATGTATAAAATTTTCCCCCAAAATGGTATTCACTCAATGTTTTGTATTTCACAAAAAGTTTCATGAGAGTGACCAATATTGATGTGAAATGCATAAAACTTGATAGGATCATATCATGATGGAGGGGTGGTATAGTATATTTATGGTGTGGATGGATATAAATAATTATTAATATATTTAATATTGAGTTAAGGCTATGAAGGAAGTTTATTATTTTATTTATGTGATCTTATTCTTTATTTTAGAGGATTATTTTGAGAAGGATTAGTATTTTTGCATTGATTTTGGTTTGAAACAATTCCTTTTAAATATTTTGAGATGTTTTAAATTGTTCCATTAGGAATATTATATTATTCATTAGTTTAAAACATATTATAAGGTTTTAAGAGAGGATATCCTAACCTTGTATTGAATATGGGATTTAAGAGAAGTAAAAAAGAGTTGAAGATATTATAATCACTCATATTATGGTCCACTTTGTGTACAAAATATTTACATTCATTGATGAAATCATCAACTTATTCATTAGTAATTAATTAGAATTAATGGATTTTCTAAGGTTGTTTTTAATAACTTAATTATTTTTAAATTACTTAATAAGACAATTAAATAAGTGATCTAGTTGTGTAATGGAATGTTGAGGAAGTTGATTGCACTCATTTTAGCACATCTCCAACAAAGGTTTTGGATATAAGTTTGGTCATATCATAGGTGTTGGTTTGAACGCATTCCTTATATAGGGTTTTAAGGGTTTTAAGATTAAAATTAAGATCTTTATTCCCATGATATGTTAGATTTTTAGATATGTTTCCAATATCTATAGACACAATGAAGGGATCTTAGGGTTTATTTTGAAGATTTTAAAACATCTTGTTGTAAATTAGTGGTTAAGGAATGATGTTTATTCTAGAATATATAAGATGAGGATGGATATAGTTTTTATTTTTTTGATTAATTATTATTTTAGTATATTTATTATCCATTTTAAAAATGTGGTTTTATATTTGGAGAATTTTCTTGATACTATAATATTGTGTAAGAGTCATATGTTAAATCATTTATGTAAGGATTTATAGTGAATATATGGGAGGATTATAATTGGAATTTTTACTAGAGTTAGTTGGAGGATTATTAAGAGTTTATTTAGGATTATGATTATACGGGGGATTAAAAACATTAATTTTTAGATGAAGATTACCAATATTGATGTTAGTTTCCCCAACTGTTATAGCATATGGTGGAAGCTTGTTAAGAATTACATCCTAGTTTGGGTTTTATATGGTATTTTCATCAAGTTTAATAATAATTTGGGTGATATATTATATATTGTTATTATTTTTTATTTTAATCATGTTACATTCAATATATATCAAGTAATGTTGAGATAAATTACACCATGAGGAATTGTCCCCAATGGTGGACAATGTGGGGATGGAAAAACAACGTGTATAGAATATGAATGGGTTTAGGATTTTAAGGAGGATTATAAGAGGTGATATCATGATTTAGGGGATGTATAATATATTTTTAAAAAATTATAGTTATAGCAAACTAATGATATCAGGTTATCTGATATAGCTAGTTACTAAAATTGAAAAACAAACTTTAACAGGTTGGTTGATACAATTAGGTAACTAAATATAAAAAATAGAATGTATCAGGTTGGGTGATAAGGTTTATTAATAAAGTGGTATTTTTGGTATATGGATGAAATTATGTATCATGCTATCCAAATATAAGAGAATATAAACTAGTTTAAATTAGTCAATATACTTAGACAAAGATTCATAAATATATTAGGTTGGTCGATGCAACCAAAAAGAGACATAAAAATGTATTAGGATTTATGATGTAATTAGGAATACACACACAATAATATTAATATGGATAGTTTTTTATAAAGATGCACATAATTATATCTATCAACCCAATTCAGTTGTCACATAACATAGAAAACTATTAGGCTAGTTGATACAATATGAAATAAACAAGCTAAACTAAGTAAAATAAAAATGAAAGAAGAGAGGTAAAAACCGGTAGGTTTTATTTGAATTTTAGGATCTCACATATAATAATCCCTATTTTGACCAACACGCCCCTTCTTTTGAGAAGTGGGGGACTCCTCTTTAAATTTGCTTAAATTTGAGGTTCTTAAAGTTTCAATCTCTCCCTGATCACCATCATTATTTATGAGTCCTTGAATATATATTCACCCTAGTTTTACCATGCATCTAACATTTTCATAATGATAATTATACCCTATTAAAATTACACTTGTAACTTTTGATTTTAAGTGCAGTCAAGTCCTTATTGTATCTTAAGCAAAATAGTGTAATTTTACACTTAAAATATATTTATTGTGCTAATTACCTATCTATAAATTTTGACTTGTATTGAAGCTCTTAAAGTCTCAAATATCCTAGAGTCATATCCTCTTGAATGATGGATTTTGGATCTTAGAGGAATAATTTAGAAAATATATTCAATATCAAAAATATGATTTATTTTTGTACACAGTAAGCTTAAAAATCTTACATAAAGAAGAGTTGGTTAAAAACCCAACTAATGGGTAAAATTAATCAAACAACCAAAAAATAAATTACATAAAACAAACTTAAATATTTGAATCATGAAAAATAATCCAACAAACTCCCCCTTAATCCAAAGGGGTATAATAGATTAATTAACTAGAGCAATGATGCTAAATTCATCAAAGGATCCCTGTCACAACTAAAAGTGGTGCACTATACCTATGGCACTAACCAAAAACTATGCCACTCCATAAATAAGCCCACCATTGTGAGTTATGGTAAAAAAATGGTTGATGGACATGATAAAGGAATTTTCATCCCTGATGATCATCATATCATACTATAGTAAAACATAATATAGCATGTCCAACTATATCAACCCACATAAGTTCCTACATAGGAACCCATCTAAGTGATAAACCCCATACTCTATATGGCACATATCCTAATTCCCAACAAATGTTTATGACCTTTTCTCAACACTACTAGTGATAACAACCCATATCAACTCATACTTTCACTGATGATTGATCAAAGTCCAACTAATGCCTAAATCTTCTCCACTATCAAGTGAGAGATGAGAATCTATGTATCTAGAGAAATAAAAACAACTAACTCTATATGCTCCATGTCATGAATATCAAGTATGGAAATCCAAAAATGGAACTAAAAGAAATAATTCAAGATAGAAAAACTACTACTATAACAAAGCCTAGTTTTAAGCCTCATAGCTCACATAAGATGAGTGAATCATAGGGTACTCAAAATATGGTGTCAGGTCCATCAGGACCATAGACATTAGCCATATAAGATGCCTCCTAATCAAAATAAGTTTTATAATAACTAGAGTAACCAAAATATCTACCACTAGAATGATCCACAAAATTGGCCTCAGCTTTCTTTTTATGTGGAGAGTGGGGTCATCAAGAAGGACAAACATTTGCAAGATGTCTAATATCACCAAATTTAAAACATTATGTATATTTATAGTACTGATAATATCTATAAAAAGATAAATCACTCTAAGAACTTCAAGAGTGAGAAGAATGCCTATGGTGATGTCTATTTTTGGAAGACCCTCAAGAGTATTGATGTGAATGATATGGAGATCATCAAAAATGATGTGGATAATGTCAATGAGAGTATTTTAAAGAATGGTTTTGAAACTTTTTTTGTACATGGTGATGATCTATATGCTAGGACTTATTATTTACATAGTTATCCTCTTCAATAAGCATACTTTTCTTCTTTAAAAATTGTCTCTCATATTGAGTCAATAAATCATAGATGTAGTCAAATGTGGCACCATTACGCTTATCACTAAGCTAAAAAAATTTAAAAAAATTGGTGTAGGTGGAATTAATCCCATTCAATGTGATATAGTTCAACATGTAATCATCGAAATTTCCCCCTATAGTATAATATTCTTGTTTTGGTGTTTTCATGCATGAAATATATTTAGATACATCATCATCTACAAGTTTATTGTACAAAAGTTTCATAATAAGGTCAATATTTTTGTATGCAATCTATTTGTCATATAATATCTTAATATTTTCCATGCTTTCCATTCCCCATGTTTAATAGCTTCAATGTGAATAATAACCTATAAAGTGCAAGATGATTTTAGCAGTACGAGTGTGAATTTATCATGTTTTTGGTATTCAACCAACATTACATGTTCAATGGGTGGTGTGATTTCTTTCTCTATTATTTCCCATAAATCATTAAAAACAAGTGTATTTTCCATGTTCATATTCCATTCTTTGTAGTTTTTAGGTGATAATTTTCCATTTTTAGATATGAGACTAAATTTTTTAGCAATGATTCAAAAAGTACAAGCAATTCAAGAGAATGCTATTTGAGGTTTTACCTTTACCTTAAAAAATATCATATGTTTACAAGAATACAAGGATTTTTAGGTTTTATCAAAAAAGTACACCTTATAACTCATTTTACACCCTTATATCATAATGATAACATTATGATTTTCTCATTACAATGCCTTTGTCAAAACAAACATATTCCAAAATCAAAGTCCAAAAGAAATTTGACCAAAACATATTTTTCAAAAGCATTGAACTTTCAACCTCTCTTTTGAGGATTCCTATACAAAATTATTATAAACCAAATCCTCTAGGAACAAGGTGGAAATATGAAGGTAAGATACTTTGTTTTAAACCAAACTTTCTAAAAAAAATTCATGTAAAACATATTTAAAGTGGTACTTCTTTGAACTCAAAAAATAAATGCACTAGGTTTGTACCATGGTAGAGCCCAAAAGGATGCAGTAAGAGAAATAACCTTAGTCTTTTGACCATGATTTTACTTGAAGCATGGATCCCATAATATTTCAAAGAAATTCAAAAATAAACTTGATTATGCCATTGTTTTGGCTATAGTATGTTTTCCCATATAGGAACTAGTCTTTATATGTTTGGTTGGAAGGATATAAAATCCATCACACAATTTTTTTATGTCTTGTTTAGCCATTTTATACTTGTGTTAGATCAAAATATATTGGATTCTTGGTAGACCTCTATGCCACTAATTTGGATAAAGAATGTAGTCAATGAAAAAATAAGTGCTCTGACTTATGGAATCTTAGAAGCTAAAACCTACATCTACTAACTCCTAGAATTTTAGAGTCTTCATGCCATCACTATACAAGTGCCAAGTTACAAGAAGCACCAATTTTTAACAAAATTTCCTATATAAAATTTGACCTTAGATGCTATACTAATCTTATCAATACAATGATGTATGATAGGAAAATCAATGAAACACTTTCACTCAAAATATTTAGATCAAGTTTGATGCATTTTAGCAGTGGTTCATCACAACATAGGTGTTAAATATAACTTATTCACATCCCTATATCAATCCTTCTTTTCAATTTGTGTGGTTCTGATATCAATGATGATTTTATAACTTGGAGGAATAATTTATAAAATATATTCAATATCAAAAACTTGATTTATTTTTGTATAAAATAAGATTAAAAATCTTATGAAAAGAAGAGTTGGTTAAAAAACCAACTAATAGGTAAAACTACCTAAACAACCAAAAAGGAAATTACATTAAAAAATACAATATATGAATCATAAAAATTAATCCAACACTAAATTAATATGTGGTGAATCTTAAATATCTATTTATATTAAGGTGAGATTCATATTTGATTATGTGGTTTCCTTTTTACTTAGTATTTTCCATGTATTTTTATAGGGTGAGCAACCAAATTAGAAAGTGTTACATGGTTCTAGTTATCAAAATGCTCAGTCTCCTAAACCTATTAGATATGTCATAGATCGAGAGAGAAAAACCAATGGGATGTCACCACTATTAAAAAATTCAATCTCATAAACCTAATAGGGATGTTAGAGCTTGGGAGATCATGACTAAGTGAGAAATAATTATGTGGCCTAGGTGATCATATGTGCCATATATCAACCAATATAACAAATCCAATATCATACAATTAGTATCTTATAATTGATAGGTATGTTAGAGTATAGGAGAACATAACCAGGTTAAATGGTGTCACATATCCCACTTTTATAGCTATAAGTCTCCTAGACTTGATAGGGATGTCAGATCCCATGAGAGTTCAACCTACTAGACCATGCCACATGGTACTTTCATACAAATTAGAAGAGGAGGCCTGAGAATTCCAAAATGGTTAGATCAAGGTACAAGTATATTCAAAAGAATGATTAAAAGATACTTTGTGTCACTTCACTCCTCCATCTAGTGACCTCCTTCCTACCCCAAAAATGTGAAAATGAAGTATCAAGTGTTGCCTAGGTCATATCCATTATAATATGGACTAATAAATGATGGACACATGGAATAAGGAAAAATCTATTTAGAATGCCATAGAGATTAAATAAGTGTTTTCTTTCCACACTCTTAAAAATAACTAAATGGGATATTGGACCTTGATTAGAAAATTTTAAACATCACATCACAATAACCAAATCTAGCAGGTGACACATATTTGAAATATCTAATTTTAAGTCTAGATTGAGAAATAAAAGAGAAAATAAAACCACCAAATCAGATTTAAATTCATGTTTAATGATCCATAGATAACCAACAAGTGCACCAATGTACATAATTCAGTTAACCTTAGACATGTTAGTAACTCTTGTAATCACCCATTATATTATATAGTTGGCTCATATAGCCTCCTCCACTTTAAATCCTTCTATTATAGTAGCAGAGGCTGATCTGAGTAAGACGCCCAAAAAGAAGTAAAAGGAAACTCATCATCAGCCTCTAGCACCACCTCCTATGTCTCATAGAATCACTCTTAGACCTCCTTTTTCCATTATACTAGGTAACTAAGGACTTGGTTTCAACCAACCAATTTATTCCCTTCTGTTAAATTCCCCTCTTCCTATTATCATAATACCATAGGTTAATTTAACCTAGAATGACCGGTAGGTATAGATGTTCCCCTCAACTTATCCTTAAATCCTACTCCCATCCTTCATCCTCCTCCATTTATATCTTCCTTCATTCCCTTCATTTCAATTTTTTTATTCCTCCACCTAGAATTCCACCTATCACATCCATCTCTAACACCCCACCAATACCCCCTTCTACCTTAGGAGTAGTTACGATGTTGCAGGAACCTAAGATGACTATACAAGGTGATATTGATGTGTAGCAAGACATTAATGAGATCACAAGAAACATCAAGAGGATCATCAACCGAAAGATAATCTAAGAAATAAACCTTATATTTTGGAATATTTAACAAGACCTCTTCTCCCTCACTAAAGTGAGGACATCCATGGGATAATAGAAAGTGGTCAAGGACCCAATATCTATACGCTGAGCTACACATGATATGTCAGAAAAGATGATAGAGGACATGCAAGAGTAGGTCTAGGAAATTTCAGCACAAGTAAATATATCCTTCTCTATATATTTGATGGGGTGATTTAAGTGTTCCCTCATGTATCTTTTCTTAACTCTAGTTGAGGTGGTTAAAATTCTAATGGATAAAAACACACATCTCCTATAGGTGTAGGCATATCTAGAAAGAATTGATATCATGGATAAAAAGTGTATTAAACTCCTTGTGATTATAAAAAAGGACATGTTCCCAGAGTTGAAAAAATTTCCCACATCATACCTGAGCCTTTATCATATATATGTTGGAAGCATGAGGGATTCAATTGAAGAGTGGTTGAGCTTGGCATACAAAGTAATATAACTGCTATAAGAAAGCAGGAAAAAGATATTGACCTGATTAAAGAGGTCAACATAACTATGTTATTTTACCTAGATGACACCTTGATAGATAGAGTCAATTTTGGAGTTCACATGGGTCACTTTGACTACAACATGAATAATAAAGTGGTACAAGCCAAAAAAGTTAGAGCCCATATAATGCTAGAACTCTCAACTTAGTTTACTATGAGTATTAGCTAGGTCTCAAAAGTCAAAGTGTCATTGGAGACCCCAATTAGAGTATATCATATAATAGTGTCCCAATCAAAGGTGATCTTTTGAGAGCCACTAATGAATTTGGATAAACTAGATAGAGAGTTTGATCTATGGTAGTCACACTAGTTGCTACTTAGGCATAATATAAGTAGTTAAGAGGTAGTTCATCTAGATATTTTCTATGTTTTAGCTAAGTGAGACTTATTATGTGATAGTTCACCCTTTTTTATGAGTTATTTAGGCTCCCATACTCCTAATCACAATATGGTAACAACCCCAGGTGATGGGTAACCTATGATAGGGATGAACCTCTAGAGAAGGTTGGCTTCCTCTTGATGGATCACCTAAACTAATTTTGTCATAGGGAAAATGGTTAGAAAGGGTAATATAGATCCTAAGAAGGATAAAATGTGATGCACCAAATAAAAATAAGAAAATCCCATAATCTTGAACCCACACTAGATCAACACAAGGCAATACTACCTCACACATTCTCTTAATCTAGATAATTAAATAAGTGTTTCATGGACTAAGTTATGGTAGAAAACTAATTCAGACATGTAATATCTTGAAAACACCTTAAAGGAGGTTAGAAAGGAGGAAATGGAAGGGGAAGATTATCCTTCTCTATGCCATCATGCACAACTCACTCAACATAGATCCAATGCAAGAGACATGTAAAGAAAGTATATTATACATCAAGAGGTAGTTATTACAAATACTTGATAGGGTTTAGCCTAATCAATATGAGCATATTTTATAATATCTTAGAGAGTCCCCTAATATTTATGATCAAAGAGTCCTTGTGAGAGTCTCTAATCTAAGAGAGAGAGAGCTTTACAAATGGGAAAGAATGGGTAATATAGAGAAAAGGAGAAGAGAGAAGAGGAAGCCCATTAACCAAGAATAATCAATGAGCTACCACCTTTTAATGAATAATCCACCATACTTAATCCAATCCAGACTAGCTCTTCATCAACAAGTTAAATAACATTTTCTCCAATTAGTCTTCAAGCTCTTATCATTGGTTGAGAGATCCACTAGAAGGTAAGGTTTGTTTTTCATGATGAGTCATAACTAAGTCTATTGGAGAAAAGATTTTTATGGTCATAAATAGTATTAAATGTTTTGACTACTTCTCTAACCACCATATCTCTTTACTATGATCTTCTATGTTGCTTCCCACTTGATTTCATTGTTTAAAAGAAGAGAATCTTCATATCTATAATTATGATAGAGCCATCACCATGTCTACTTTTAGTGTTTGTAGGTACCTATTTTTCAAATATATGACTATTTTGGAAGATAAGACATTTATCCATTAATCACATATCTACCCCTATTTCAAACCTGATCATAGGTTTACTATAGATGAAAACCAATCCCTTTTATTGGTTTTCATATAACCATAATTTCAATGGAGATATGCAAGTTTCTTGATCTCATTTCAATAGCTAACTACACATATTTAATCTCTATTAGGCCTAAAAAGACCTATTTTTGCCTTTGAACATTTATGGAAGTTAAGAACTCATTATTTACATAGATATTCTTTAAAGAGTAATGATCATATTCATAGAAAAATATTACAACCCTAGAAAATAGGCCCAGTAAGTTCTAAATATTTGAACCAAGGGTTGAGGTTGTGTTTTAATGGTGAAAAAACTTCATCATAACCATCTTGACTATATGACTATGATATTTTTAGGGTGTTAGACTAAGCTATAATGATGGTATATCCATTTGAAACATTTGTTCTTAGTTCAACCTAAACCCTATTCAACCTCTACTTTAAGTCTCCTATCTTCAAATTTTGATATTAAGCATCGATCTTGGTCTAGGCTTATAGAATCATGCCATTTTTTAGTTATACATCCCTTCTTAGGATTCCTAGTATCAGTTCCATCTACTTACATGCTTTTACCATGTATCAAACTCATATTTAATCTGAGCTTAGTTGACCCTTTAACTTTATGTGCATCATCAATTTTATTTTGTATTGTTTGCATGTGTACCATTGATTTACCTAGTAGTTACCATGGTTGTGACACTTGGGAACTACATATTTATCTTCAAGATTCACTGACTAGTTGACCTTTTATTAGTCATTTATCTACATTAGTATGATGGATCATGTACCATTGATCAACTTAGACCCACTAGCTTTGTCATTTTTTCATGTGCCATTATATTTTCATATGGGCACTCGAGATATTTCCACTTATTAGTTTCACTATTCATCTTTGGAATATTTGAATTCAAATGGCTATTTTCCATAGCTTTAACTTGATGTCCCCACATGCATTCCACTCTACTAGTTGATATTTTAATGCTTATATCTTAAGATAGAA
This sequence comes from Torreya grandis, assembly GCA_037957365.1. Classification (NCBI taxonomy): domain Eukaryota; kingdom Viridiplantae; phylum Streptophyta; class Pinopsida; order Cupressales; family Taxaceae; genus Torreya; species Torreya grandis. Next base: position 1,646 of record JARHVA010002591.1, on the reverse strand, counting down.
AACTCATCAAGATATAAAATTTTAAAAGTATATTTATGGGGCCAAAATCATCATGTCCATAACATTATTTTGGCTTTGGTAAATATCCCAAGTGCATATATCAAATATGTAAACTAGACTGATCTATTCATTCTTTCATGACATGTCATGACAGTTTGGCTCCTTAAAATCACTAAATTCACACTTTATTCCTATTTAAAGTGTTTTAAAAGATTCAAAATGACAAGTGATATTATCCTAAAGTATATTTACTCTTACTATTATATCATTCTTCAACTAGGACTCTACTCAGTTGTTTAAACCATATCCATTCAATGTTACTTATGTGGGTAAAATTTGGCCAACATCTTTGGTTACTCAACTAGGAAGTATGCCTACTATGTTTGAGAACCAAGATTAGTTACCTTATCTAATCCATTAGGAATAGAGTCGCAAATATTTTCTCTTAGGATCTAAAAATGATGTAAGGTTTCCCCTTTTATAGAAAACCTCCTAGTGTAACAATAACAACCAAAAAATAAATTAAAAAATTGTACCTAGGGTACTTATGGAAGGGAAATATAGAACTAAAAGAAATGTGCATAGGGCACTTAGAGGAAAACATAAATTTTACCTTCCCTAAACTAACCAATCAGAATGGAACCTATATAAAAACCATTGACTCATTATAAAAAATAGCTACCCTTTATCACTAATCTAATATGCTTTACATGCTTGAGGGTAGCCAACCAAATATGGAGAAGGAGTGGATATTTAACATATTGGTGATATACTTTTCCAAGAATATGAAACAAAAACAAACTCACTTACCCAATATGATTGATTGGACATATAAACATATTAGAGTAGATAGGCAAGCTGATCTGGCTCTTTTTGATGCTCAACTTTGTGCTCTAAATTAAGCACAAGTGATGGATCCTACTTTTCATCTTCTAATCAAGATAGGTACCTGATAGGACATCCTTTTGTCAATAAAAACATTCAGTAATCAAATTTTACCTCAATCTTACACTTTGTTGCTCTATCATTATGTTCCTCAAGAATAATCAAATCATAGTCTCCTTAAGGCAAATGTTCATATTAATACCTTTGTTCACCTTCCAGGTTTTTCTCCATCACACAAAGTGGTAACTTATTAAATTGCATTACCTAAGCACTTGATATGTCTTCTTCATCACCTCACTCAATATTTCATCTTATTTTTCAATTGTAAATGAGGGTTGATTTGACCAACCAAGGTCTAAAAAGACAATTTTTTCTTGCTCAAAGTCTGATTTAACTTTCTCTATATCTAATCCATTATGGCTATCTTCATTTGGAACCTTATCTTGAAGTGGATTAGCCTCTACTTCTTGGTTCTAATCTTTTTCTTCATCTATGTAGAATAGACCTTTAGTAGTCCATTCAAGGTATATCTCTATTTTTAACTTGAGGATTATACTTATAGGATCCAATTCATTAGTGTCAAATCCAAGCCAAAAAGGTTGGTCTAAACTTGATTCTTCCCCTTCTAAATGAAGTGGGATACCTATCACAATCTCCTCATCATAGACACTTGCATTATCTTCTTCAAGTTAAACTTTTATTTCAAGCTCTTCCCCTATCCTTTGTAGAATAGGTTCTTTCTCCAAGAGGGAGATGGTAGG